>OMNZ01040306.1:3499-19588 GCA_900303255.1 Lesueurigobius sanzi | reverse complement strand
GCAGTCTCTGGCAGATGTTGTTTTTCCTCAGGAAATACAGTCTCTGTTGGGCCTTTTTCAGTAGCTCAGAAGTGTTAACGCTCCAGCTCAGGTCCTCCTCAATGTGGACTCCAAGGAAACATCCAGTAGCTCAGAAGTTACCGGTAGCTTGCCAGCCCTTTCGCCAAAGGCTTTCTACATTTCTACATACGCTTGATATGCCACATTTTAGATGCATTTTTGTTGTTCTGAGCAAAATATCTCCAAACATAGCAAAGTATAAAGCAGAAACTACTGTAATTTTATTTTATTGAATTGAATGTTCATCTTGGCAGACCTAGAGGCTTAGTTACATGTGTTTCTTTGAAGTATAAGTAGCTCGCTGCCATTTTTGCTACGCAAAAGTAGCCCGCAAGGTAAAAAAGGTTGGAGAGCCCTGGTCTAGAGGCTGCACAAAAGAAAGTGACTTAGGTGTTTCAGCTCAAATAAATGATTACAACACTAAAAGAAACAGTGTTTTATTGAATAAATTACCATTTTTGTTCTGTTTTATGGTTCTACAACAGAACTAAAAATGAAGCACGACTTGATTTGAGAATATTAGTCTTGTTTAGAGCAGTTTTGACTAGATTAGCCATATTTACTACTGTCATCTAGATTATTTGCTTATTTCATGACAATTTTTACTGATTCTAAGGTAATCTCGCTTGAATTAGGAAAATAAATCTGCCAAAAGGACGAGACCAATTTTCTTACCCCATTGGCAAATGAATAAAGTAAAAAGGGGAATAAGTAGAAATCTATCGAAACAAGTCAAAAACACCTTAGAACAAGTGAATTAGGTCAACTGAGCCACTGAAACTGAACTCGTCAAAACAGCTCAAGTCCAGATGAACAAGATGAATTTGGGTCATGCAAACTTATCTAAATAAGTTTCTTTTTGTGTAGATGACAAATAATTTAGTATAGGTATCGAAAAAAGTATCGTTCAGGCATCGGTATCGTAAAGCAAGTATCGTTAAAGTACCTGAACAAAATGAACGATACCCAGCTCTTCTCAAGGGTCATCTTCAATGTTATTTTGTCACGTTGCCAAATCTCCACATTAGTAACACCTACAGACACTAAACCTACTACTAAATCTAAATCTACTTCTTGTCAGTTTTTTTTCCCCAGACTTATCCAAACTCCCTTCTGAACAAATCTTTGTAACTAATATATCTAAAAAATAAAACCATCAATTCAAACCATCATTTAGATTGCATTGCAGAAAATACACTGCCGCTCAAACGTTTGGGGTGACTCTTTATTTTGTTTTCAAGACTATTTACATTGTATGATTCTCATTGGAGGCGTTAAACTATGAATGAACATATGGAATTATGTAGGAAATTTATATTGTATCTAGATTCTTCTAAATAGCCCTTTGCTCTTTTTCCACTTTTTTTTTTTTTGCTGTTTTTTCTTTCTCGTTGAGCAGTTTTGAACAGTCTGTGAACTAAAAACCATTTCTTGTGACTATTGTGAAGCAGTAATCAAAGCAAAAGATTTTGATTTCATTTTTTTTTTTGTTTAACACATAATTCCATATGTGTCATGGATAAATTGAATGCCTTCAGCCTATTCCCTTTCCCCCCCTATTCCCTGTTTCACCCTTCGGCAGTTACTCATATCGCTTTATATGCCTTATGATTATTGATTTGAAATATATATTTTTTAGCCTGGTTGTCTTTCTAGTAAGTGATCTAATTTTAGTACAGTGATTTTTACCTTGTCTGTATATTTCATCCTGATAGTGGAGTCTTAAGAACTATTTGAGCACCTTACTGTTTTACTGTTATGTTTTACTGTTATTGTACTGTACTGATGGCTGGGCTTCTTGTGTGTGTGAAGGAATGTCATATCTGATCTCACGGTAAATCAAATCTACCTACGGGTACAAATAATGTAACCTTGAACCTTGAACCTTTCCAGTCTTATTCTTGCATAAGAATTGTTTCTTCCTTTTTTTCATTGTTATTATTTTATTTTCTTAATGACCAAAATAAATAAACTAAAACTCCTTCAGTGCGAGAATATAGTATAAATAGTCTTAAGAGTAAAGAAAAATACATCAAAAAGTGACGGCAAACTTTTGAGCGGTAGTGTACACACTGCAAAAACTCATATCTTATATCATATCTTATGTAATCTAGAAATTAGTTGAATTTTCTTGAAATAAGTACATTTGTCCTTGGCTTGAAAAACTAATTTCAAGATACTTGTCCATGGGGCAATTTTTTAAACTTGAATTAGGCAATAACAATCTTATTTCAAGTTATTTTTGTTTAATTTTGAGTGTGTTGAGGCTGTTTTTCTTCATTTTAGTGTAAAAATCTTGCCCCATGGACAAACATCTTGAAATTAGTTTCTCAAACCACAAATGTACTTATTTCAGGAAAATTTAACTAATTTCTAGATCACTTAACTTACAAAAGATATGACTTTTGCAGTGTATAATAAGGAATATTTATGCAAAAGATACCTTTTTTGAGCTTTATTTATGTATGTCATCCTTTCACAGACAGAGTCACAAAGCGCTTCACATGGGACAATTTACATTCACTCCAAACTTGATAGTGGCATATTGATTTGTTTTTGTCCATACCGACCTTTGAGATGACTCCTGTTGTGATATTGGGGCGTTACAAAAATAAATTGATTGATTGATTGATAATAAGAAAACCTAAAATGTCAAAAAACTTGCAATACAGTCAGATACAATTTTTCTCATATTGACTTTGACTAGTTTAGAATTGATAATAACTCAATTTAAAAATGTAGTCCTGTAGTGTTTTTCCTTGATATACAGTTAATCCATATTATTTTTATACAGTGGTTACAACAATGATACCATTCAGTTGGTGCAGATCAATAGCTTCTGAGTGACTTTCCCTTCCATGCATTACCCCTCCCCACATTTACTGGGACGTAGGACAGGTACAAGGAGTACATCGGCTTATGACCTATTGCGGTGGATTATCTAGCTTTAAATACTGACATATACTGCAATGAGGAAGAAAAATCCTCTCTCATTGGAAATGGTCCGTTTCATGAACAAATCTTCCAATTTCCGCAATCATCCAGTGTTTCTACTCACAACAGTGCGATACTTGAAGGTACACTGGGTAACATTAAATTATACTGTGGCCATCCATACGAAACATGTTCTTAATGACCAGCTAGACAAAAATGCTATTTTTTTTTGCAGAGGGTAACCAAAGAAAGGATTTGGATGAGAACCTAACCCACGGTTTATTCCGGAATCAGCACATCAAATTTAATGCTTTTTAATGACATTCTAATGCCAGAAACACCACAAATTGGTGCGTATTATTAATTCCCATATTCAATAGGAATTTTGATACAACTGACAACTTTTGAACAGAAATAGTGTATTTCCCAAACAGCAGTATAGACACTATTTTGGGATTTTTTGCCAAACTTCTGCAGTAAAAGTAGTTGAACAATGTCATTATTTTCCAGGAGCTTTTGATTGAATGCCAGTTTGATTCTATTTAATGCTTTTTAATGACATTTAAGGCCTTATTTTTGACACCATTCATTTAGTGACTTTTAACGCTTTTTAATGCCGCACGGAAACCCTGTAACCTATTTAAATCTCATATTTGGCTGCCTTTCGTCAACATATCCATGGAGACGAGTTGGAGACGTCCCCGCTCCCAGCAAAGCTACAAGTCAGGTCTCAGGAGAGCTGAGTCGCTCACAAAGACACATTTTTGGTCATTTTCAACAATAAAAACATTTCTGGAATAGAATAAATGCTTGTATTGGGTGAAATGTTACGCTGTGTGGCTTTAGCACAACGCTGACTTGCAAACACTTTCCCCGTTTCCAAATGATTTAAACCAGTGACGCATAAAGGCAGCAATTAGCCCAAATACCGGCCTGAAATGACTTTGACTGCTGCCACGGGCTAAATGCTTTTTCTGATTGGCCCGTGGCGGTTGTGGGCCAGGAGAGCACAACATGGACAAGTAGTACAGAAATAGATGCGGGGATTTAGGTCTCCCTCTCTCTCTCCAATCTGGCGTCTGAGTGCAAGCGTTCCCAGCGGCCCTAACCCCCCCTACACACACACACACTGTACAGACACTCGCACACGAAGCACAGGTCACCACACGGAACACAGGACTACACTGTGTGAAACAACACAGACCGGCTATGACCTGCCCGGCCCAATCGGACACAGAATTCTACTTCAGTTGGAGCAGGTGCCGATACAGCTCGATGGGAGAGGAAATGTTTTTGAAAGAAGATGTTAGAATTATTTGATAGTGATTGGATTCACAAACTGCCATATTATTCTTATAACTGAAAGCCCTTTCTCCTGGCCAACATCATGCACATGTTTATGAATACTGTCACCACTTTTGGACACCTTTATGAGAAACTGATTAGACCTAAGTTCACATGTTCTGACAGAGAAGACATTGAACTTTGAGACAGTTTTTGTTTCAAGTGGATTGACCCACGAATTACAGAGAAAATAGTAATAAACTAAGACTAGAAATCTGCATTTTGACAGTTAGTTTACTACCATAGAATTTTCAGCTGCCCTTCACTCGAATTTTAAACTAGAGGCTCTTTATAGTGTTGTGATGTCACATGAACGCAACCTATCCTGACCTATCGCCACGATGACAACACAAAACCTAGCCACACCCAAATCACCACTGTGTAATTCAACAATTGTTTTTTTCATACATTTGTACTAAGGATGGGAACCAAAGGATATAATACGCAACACATGGCTCACCATAACAATAATCTCACGATTTGCCATAATCAATATATTACACATATGTAATGTGTTTGTGTGAATGTACGAAGCAGCACCATGTACCCAAGACAAATTTCCCCATTGTGGGACAATAAAGTATACAATACTATACAATAATTAACATATTTCATCATTGTTGTATTATAAACAACTACATCCTCCATATTTTTCATGATTTACATTTGTTTTATGAGCATTGTTCCTTTTTTCTTAAATAAGGGAAAGGGAATCTTATTTGTATAGTGCTTTCACATGACTCAAGTCCTCCAAAGCGCTAGGCAATGTGGGTGAATTGTCTAGCCCGAGGACACAACAGTGTGCGCTTGTGGGAGCCAGGATTTGAACCAATATTTATCTATGGAAAAGTTATAGAAACACGATCTGAGACTGTTGCAATGACTGCTGTTGCGGTTTTAATCATGAGTTCCGCTGTTTAGGGTTTTTTACACTTATTTTATGCTGAACAGTAATTTGAGAGTAATTTCATATAAATTTCTATTCTTATTTGGGTCATGGCTCGTCACCTGAGGGCAGGGGGAGGCCACATTCGGCTCTTTAAAGCCTCTGGTGCGGCTCTTTTGGGCTTTGATTGAAATAAAACTAAACCCATAAAGGCATGAGTAATGAGCTGCTAAATATTATTATCTAACTTCATCAAGGATACAAGCACTGAAAAATACAAATTACATTTGTAGCTTAATTAATTTACTTACTTACTTAGTGATGTCCAGAATAATGTGTATTCTTTGTCTGTTCACTTTTGCATTAAAATACTATTGTGGCTCTTTACGACTTTCATTTGGTTTGAAATTTGGGCTGATGTGGCTCTTTTGATGATAACCCTTTAAAGAGGGACTAAACAGGCGTGCCAGAGCCTTACTCCACCCACACCAAAAAGTTGAAATCTGCCGTGAAAGAGGCGTGTTCGCTAATCCAACTCCAACTGGCTACAGGGGAGGAGGGGAGGAGCCACAGTGATACCACAGCGTTAGAGAGAATGGTGAGGCGTGGCAGAGCTGATGACGTCAACTTCTACCAACAGCACAAATTCCACTTTATCAGCTAACCGCAAAATTCAAATGAAATAGATACACATTATGAGTTCAACCACTAGAGGGCGTTAGCCACTCGGTTTTAGGCATAAAAGGACAGTTTTGAGCAGCTTTGCACTAAAATGTCAAAATATTAACTGGAACATGTAGATAATACTATTACACACCCATTTAGACAGTTTATCAGCAAAAAAAAGTTGGTTTGGTGTTTAGTTGTTCTTTAAGCTCTATGGAGCTCCACAGTCCCGCCTTTATCCGGGCTCTTTCTGGTGCCAGAAAGTAAAAATCCCATTCAAAATCAATTTAAAAAAATACGATGGAGGCTAATCAGCTACATGCTAACTGCTAGCTATAGCGTGGATATTTTACAAGCAATAACAAATACTTCAAAACATAGCGAAATGCTTTTATAACTTTTTGGTTTACAACGTTTTGGATTCAACTTTAATTTATTATTGTGTGTTTTATGCCCATAAGTCACCCTGTAGCTGATTAGCTGCTATTGTTCTTTTAAACATTTAATATATATATTTTTTTTTTTCGAAAAGTGTATGCCATTTTTGAATGGGATGTTGACTTCCGGCAGCAGAGCTGACGAGCTCCAGAGCCCAATTGGGCGCTGCACTTTCAGATACAGCTACTGACCTACAGGTGTTTCACGCAGCAAAATATTCCAAAGTTGCAAATTTGTGACAGCTGATGTGGAATAACCCTTTTCTGTTGTTATTTGCTAAACCACAGGAAGGAAAAGGCCTTATTGAGGGGAAATGTGTGTGTTTTTCCGGCGGAAATTAGAGCAACCTCATTTTATTGTCAAACAACAAAATGTATTATTATTTCACTTCCACAGTCTACAGCTCTACAAATTTGTGGACACCAAGATTATCCACGTAAATCTATGATGTAGATAAATGATTTGCGGAGAAAAAGGCCTCAGGGCTTAAGAGGCTACGGTAGCAGACCTTTCCAGGCTGGGACCCAGCATCACCCTAGGACAGGTCTAAGGTGATGGTGGGTCCACAGGTCACATACCAGATGAGAACCACTGCACTTCAATAACATAACGGCTACTGCTGACAAAAAGGATTTGGACAAGAGCATAATTGTTCAATTTTATCAATGCTTGAGATTCAGATTTTAATTTTTATGTTTGCATTAGGGCTGCGCGATTTTTGAAAATGCCAGATTTTTGCAATTGCAACGTGATTTGCAAAAAAAAATGTTTTAAAATTAAGATTTGGTTCACTGAGCACATTTTAATCTTGTGAGACCTGAGAGGGATTGAAATACCACAGAAAATGTTTGTGGAAGCTAACTGGCTTTATTCTTAAACTCTGTGGAGACAATATATTTAGCTGTTTGCAAAGGTTATTGATACCTCCTGAATAACTACCGTCTTTGTGATTTGGTAAATGCTACCGTTGTAATTACCATTTTGATTAGATTGTGAATGATTGTGTGACCTATACCACACAGACTTCTAAAAGTGATTAAGTTTATAGTGAAATGCTGTTTGATAATAAGCTCCTCAATATCAATGCTTGAATCAACACAAGTTTAAGTATAAGTACTTAAGTACAACACTAAAACATTGCAAAAATTGTTTTTAATGATATAAGTTAAAATTCATATTCTTTATTTTGGTACGGCTTGTCATGAAACATTGTCAGCCTGATCTACACCAGTTCAGAGTCAGTCAAAGGCCATAATGTTATAACAATGGACTACAAAATTTCCATTGTACTTGTTGCAATGACAATAAAGATTATTCGTTCATTCATGTCTTGTTATTGTATGTTTTAAAACATCTATTAATTATTTTCCGCTTATTCCATTTAGGGGCCCTAGAACTTTTAGCCACAGCATTTTAGGGCCATAGCCAAAGAAGCATATACTGTATTCACACTTACAGTATATGTGAATGAGTTGGGGAAGTTAAATGACATTTGAGGCATTCAAATTCTTGATTTTTCTCTCTCAGTTCTATGTATTAGGATGGAACATTGGGAAGTGCTATAGGTCGATAAATTCACCCCCATGTTACAGTGGCATGCAAAGGTTTAGGCACCTCTGCTGTGTCCTGGTCATAAAAAGTGTTTGAATTTTGAAAAAGAACATTGAGACAAACTCGATGCATTATGGAAACGAGTCATGTGGAATGGCTGAACATTTTGAGCAGAATGGCTTCACTTCCATATTAAATTCTGTAAGAAAATGAAACACTCGTGCCAAGGCTGAAGTTAAAAAGAGGAAGGCATCTGCGAATGGATAATGACCATGACTTTCACAAAAACATCATTGGAAATCAGTGGTTAGACCTCAGAAGAGCAGAGCGGACAATTGGAAGATTGTTTTTCAAAGAAAAATACAGCAAACTAAACTCATTGTTTCCTCCAACAAGTGTTTTCAAGCTGTGATACTTGCTAAAGGGTGGGGACTCCTAGATCTTAACTATGCAGGGTGCCCAAACTTTATTTAAAAAAACATAATTTATATAAAAAAAATTTAAATGTAATGGGAATGTCACGTCTGTAACTTTGTGCCTTTTGGAGATCATTTCATCTTCCCCTTGCATCATTGTTCACATTAAAACATTTTGACCAGGGGTGCCCAAGCCTTTGCCTGCCACTGTGAATAGATAAACATAAAACTCCAATATGTCCAATCTAAATAGCCTTGGTGATAGACTGAACCATTGCAAAGTTGCATGACAGGTAACCATCTCACACACCATCGCTACAAATTTTCATATCCTTCTTAAGCCAAGTATTACCTGCTTTGTTTGTAGGTCTCCAGCCTGTGACCCCTGGACTGGGTCATCCTGGCGGTGGCCCCGGAGAGGTGCCAAACACACAGCAGCGCCACAAAAGCATCCGCCCGCATTGTTCCGTGGAGGACGAGCCTCTCCGGCGGTCAAAAATCGCTCCCCTCCAAAACGCAGAGCATTCCCCTGCTGCCGCCCCCTCCCGCTGTGAGCGCCTGCAAAGAGTGCGGAGAGAGAAAACAGCGGTAGAACAAGAGGCGGCGAGTGGCGACACTGGCACTGCTCTACATGGCCTGTGCAGAAAACATCCTACGGTGCTTAATCTGCAACAGTGGGAAAAGCAATTTTGACTAAAGCCATAAATCCTTGCGCGTCAGATGGTCCAGATTTGATCCCTTCCAGCGGCGGATGTGGCTGCCTCTGAGCTCTGCAGTGCACACAGATCCTACATCGATCGCATGTGTGGCTGTGCTCCACTCTCTCTGACTCCAATCCTCGCAGTGATGCAGCATTTGTGAGGTCAATGTTTGGTATATGAGGCACGGCGCGCAGCAGAGACAGCAGAGAAGAGACGAGGCGTCGCTCCGTCGATCCTGCTTTGAAGATGTTACATGTAACAAGTGTGAAATGGTTAGTTATTCTGCCAAAAAGGGCAAGGATGCTCTCCTGCTCGGGGAGAGAGATTGTGTGAAAGTGAAGTATGTGTTTATAATGAACTCTGTGTGTGTGCTTTGTATTTATTAGGGGGAGGCACTGCAGACAAAACTATTTTTTTAAATTGTAAGATTTGGGGCCAGTTTGTTCTCATAACATACACTTTCACCTGGAAAGAAATAAATGACCTAATCTTTATTATGCGGAGTGATTCAACGGAACCGGGGATGGGGAATTGTTACTTCAAAGACCATTTTCTCAAAATGCATTTTTCTCACATTGTGGCGAGAACATCTCCACTTCAGTAGCACGTACAGACTCCAAACTCCAGTTTTGTACCGAACAATATTCTGAAGATTTGTTCAGAAGGATTTTTCAATATTTAATTCCTAGCCTGATTTATTGAGTTTTGAACCACAAAAAACAAGATGAAATTAGAATTTTTACTACTTCAATCAAAGAGTAAACAAGATATCAAAAATCCCCTTTGCATAAATCTTTGTAACGAATACATCAACAAAAGAAAACCATAAATCTGGCACTATATATTATTTATTTTGTTGCCAAAAATATTGCCAATTTTATGCCTTATTTGCATATGAAAACATAAAATGACGAAAGACTTGTAATGCATTTTACCCTCATATTTATATAACATAAGAATAAGACCTGGGGGTGCCCAAAGTTTTTCAGAGCCAAAACAGGCTATGGAGGGCCAAAATTTGCAGGCGAAGGGCCAAACACTACAGTGTTTTGCATGTAGAAAAACCAAATGTAAACAGATCTGTGATTAAATATCCTTTAATTACTGTGCTCTTGAGTTGGACGTGCTGTTTTGGGGTCCTTAGTAATTATATGCAGTGCACAAATTCATCAAAGTAGATACTTCTTACAAATATAAGCACCATCTGAATTTGCGGGCCCCACTTTGGGCACCCCTGAATATGTGAATGAATAATGCCAACAGCATGGAAAGAAAGAAGTGATGTTATTTTGGTTTAAGTAAATTATACGGGTGTAGGGGTGTTTTTCACTTGTCTTCAGTCATTATTGAGCTAATCTGTATAGTGACCTTATATCAGTAAACTTATGAATGATGTATTTTATGTTATTGCTCCGAATAAACAATCAATCAATCGAAAAGGTTGCAATCATTGTGACTATACAAAGTTCTCCCATCTTGATTGAGGAATGGGAAATAAGGATTAAAGAAATTAAATACTGAAACTGTTTTTTGTGTGAAAAAGTCTTTGTCACTTACGCAGTGGATCAGTAGAAATGTGGCTGATATTCAAAAATGCAGAACAGCCAAATGCTCCAAAGACTCAGTAACTGTGCTGTGCTGTTGTTTGTCCTCGGCTCATCCTGCTGACATCACAGCCGCACGTGTCTGTCTGTTATTTCGTACAAAAGATTTGGATTATAAGGTCGTCAATCTAGATTAGCTCTGTGACACAAATCTAAAACGAAAAAGCAATGCGCATGTCAGGCATGTGATGTCTGTGTGTGTTTTTTTTCTCTTACTACAGTCTAAGCACGCAGCTCTTAATACAAAAAAGCCATTGGATGACAGCAAGGTCTATGACAGTGAAAAAAGGTCCAAACTAGGTTGATGGAATTATAGTAAAGGGATTGCATTTTGTATTTTACATTGCTTATTGTTAGAGAATATCTTTATTACATTTTGAAGTAATTCAAAGAACGTCACTTTTCCATGAAATACAACCACTTGTCAGGTTGAAAAAGGGGTTTGGGGTCTCTGCTACTGTATGTCCAATGGTAAAATGTGGGTCACTGAGAGAAAAGGGTTGAGAACCACTCATCAATGAAATAACAAAAGAAGGGTTTCTTACCTTGATCTATCGGTAATTTACCCACTGTGGTCAAATTGATTGAAAATTCCAAACAAATCACCTTCCTCTTTTAGCCCCATTGAGGGAGCGCAGATAAGCAGTGTTCATTTTGTCATCAGTGGTTAATGAGACTAATGATTAATGACATGATTAAAATCTCCAGATATTTTTCAACTCATGAAAACTAAATAAAAAATTTACATGTGAACTTCAGTAACTTCAGCAGTTTGAAAGAGCTTCATATCATTTAAATTCACTGACAAAGGAACAGGTCTGTGCTTTGTTCATGGTTTGTTCAGGTGAAGCAGAGCAATTTGATTAAAGGTGCATTTGTGTATTCAAAAAATTCCTTGATATTAGTGTGTATTTACGGCCTTTAGTGACCCAGTGGCTGTATGGGTGATAAGCATGGACTTTACTTTTCAGCACAGCGGCCTTTAGCACCATGATCATTTTGTTTTTTTTAGGGTGACTGACTGTTTATCACAGAGATTCTTCCATCAAGAGAGAAAAACTACCAGAACCCTTTATTATCCTGGACCTGAACCGTCATACCCTTTGAATTCAACAATACAAATATAAAGTTGACTAATTTAAACTGAGATAAGTCATGCAGTGTGTGTGCTGCAGAGGTCCTGCACCTGCAGATGAGTGGTCCCTCGGAAACACACGGCACAAACCAGAGTGAGAAGATTAGGTTAGAAGTGTTGGCCATCAAGTGTTTATCCTAACTATTTCTTGTAGGACAGACTGAGGTGCTAATGCAGTTATTCAAATAAATGTTGTCTTGGCATTTCAAGAGCCTATTCTTTTTTATTTAGGCTCATCACAAAAGTAAGGAGCACAGGATAACACATATTGCTATATTTAAACTATACAAGCCAATGAATTAAAATAAAGACAACACATTACCGAGAGAACAGCACACCTCACTCCAAGTTGCGATCATTTCCCCCTTTTTTACTTTAAAGCATTGCTAATACATAAATGAACGATTGTTAAACAAATATCCGCGACTAGAGTAGATGGGGTTAATCGAGGAAATAAAAATATTTAGTTCGGTTTATTTCATTGTGTGTTTTATTTAGTCATAAAAGGTATGTTTTGTGAAGTATGCAGCAGCTGGCTGTGCCTGTGAGACAGTACTCTGGGAAAATAATCACGTGGAGCTAACAGCGCAGCCATTGGCTTCCTCAGTACTGGCGGGGCTTTGGGAAGTTTACGCTTATTCAGTGATAGCAGCGACTACAAGATCATCGCGTTTGATCTAATGGTGCTACAAATGTCCGATCAGATATTAAACTAACATCGATGGCGGAAACTGTCAACACAGGCCTTCTACAATAACAATGAGACGTATTGGCGATGTTGTAAAGTTGCCTGTTAGCATACAACAACAAAGCTAGATGCGCGGTCTGTCTCTGTCTGTCAGTGGTAGTAGGACAATTTTCCTTTTCACATCAAGATGAGTTTTGCCAAAGAAATTAAACGTAAGTATCAGTTTATTTGAACAGATTGCCAAATTAAGTTGGGTCCTTTTTATGAGAACTCCATAATCTACTGCAGAGCTGCAGAAAGCAAAGGGCAAGGCCCAGAGCAACAACAATATCAAGGAGGAAGCAAACATCTGCAATCAGCTGGGTGAACTACTGTCACGAAATGGTAAGAAGAGAAATAAATATATCTATATTGTGATTCTTTGTTCTATTTTATTGAGAATAAATTAACTGGCAAGCTTCTCCAATTTAGCTACTGTTGGCCTCATAACATGGAATGCATTTACTTATCTCGATGTGTGCTTAATGTGAATGTGAACCATTAGACCGTGTTTCAAGATAATGTAGATCCGTGCATACTTAGACTATTAGTGTGTCCTATTTGTTCTATATTCAGACAGTTTGTTTTAAATCCTTTTGGACACCTTAAAGGCACTATACCTAATTTTTAAGGGAGAGGGTTAATTAAAATGATGATACTCATCCTTCACTTTCCTGTGAAAGTCACAGTTCTAACATCATAACATCATCATAACATCATCATAATTCTTCAAAGAGTTGACTTTACAAGCACATTTCACAATTTCGGCACTGTTCAGGATCACTGTCACAAAAATGTGATGGGGGAAAAAAAAGAAAAATCTTTATTATAAGCTATGAAACGTATTATTTCCACAAATGTCTGAATTTACAATATACTAAAGGCAGACAAAACAAATTTTGTCCGACTACTAGTACAAAACCAGGTATAGGGCCTTTAACATTGTTTTTTTATTTATTTTTACAAACAATTTATTTAGCAAGATGTGTCTAGGAAACAAGGTCTCTCTTGTAAACAGGTCTCTCTTGTAAATGAGACATTGAGTCTCAAGGGACCAACCTGTCTAAAATCTAGATTAAAAAAAAAAAGTAGATAAGAATAAGACACAGTTTGAAGGTGCAAGATTACACTAACATGCATGAAAGAAACTAATCAAAACATGCGTATTGTTAAAATAGACTCTTGAAAATATCATGTCAGAATCCATGCTCACTGTTAAATTACTGTTACACTAATTATTGATTTTTCAGTATGTTTAATTGTCTTACTCTAAAAGCACTGCTGCTATTATACAGTATGGTATTTTGATTGTCTTAGGTGATTATCAGGCTGCAATTCAGGAGCACCAACAGGAGCTGTCTCTGTCGGAGGCTCTCAATGATGTGATTGGTCGAGCTGTAGCCAATCGTAAAATAGGAGAATGCTTCGCCGAGTTGGGAAATATTGAGGCTGCTTTGAAAGTAAGTCATGACTTTGTTTTATCCTCTGAGGAAACGGGAGTACTGTGATTTAATATTTCTATGATCAGTACCAGAGACGGCACTTGGACCTGGCCCGCTCAGTCTCAGATCATGCAGAGGAACAGAGAGCCCTGGCTACTATTGGTCGCACCTATTTATTCCGCTACGAGTCTGACCAGTCGAGAAGCAGTTTGGAACAAGCGGAGGATGCCTTTAAGAAGAGTCTGGCCATTGTTAATGACCGTCTTGAAGGTCTGTACAATTATGATGTGAGGCCATCTAAGCTGTAGAATCATAAATTAATCAACTCTCGCTGGTTTGTCTAGGAATGGTGCCAGAACGGGAGATTTGTGAAATGAAAGCACGTCTCTTCCTTAATCTTGGTCTAGTTTGTGATCACCTGGGAATACACAAACGCTGCAGTGAATTTATAAGACGCAGTGTGTTCATTGCAGAGTAAGAACATCTTATTTACTTGTGCACACAGAATGACATACGTTGCCTTCTTGTATCATTTGAATTCGCTTGGATTCCTCCTGTTGTATGTGATTCGATTTTTGTCTCTTTGGACCCTCAGGAAGAGCCAGCTGCTCGAAGATCTCTACCGAGCTAACTTTAACCTGGGCAACATTTTTTTCCGTAATGGGCAAGCCTCAAATGCAGTGCGCTGCTTAGAACAGGCCAAAGAGTGCGCCAGGAAAACGAAAGACAAGTTCAGTGAGAGCGAGTGTTTTCACTGCATTGGCAAGGTATGGACTCGATTCCCTCCATCATAGAGTATCTACACACATCCGTCGATGGTGTTGGATAAAGGTTGGTGTTTTTTTTTTTCATCACAGGTGCAGCTGACTCTTGGGGATTTTGTGGCTGCCAGACGTTCTCTGAAGAAGGCCTTGCAGCTGGGTTTGCAGCAGCCTGCTGACAAACAAGCAGTGAAAAAAGTTTTTAGATATGGTGAAATGGAATCATTGTCTATTGTCTGATGTTACTTTCTTACTTCTCTATGTAGCTAAGTCAGTGATGTTTTGCAGCGGACCAGGGGTTTAAACTAGAGGAGGAGCTGGGAGAGGATCAGGGTCGAAAACTAAGCCCTCATCAGGCTGTGGAGCTGGCCGAGCAGTTGGGAGATCTCTACTGTAAAGTGGGCTGCTACACTAAAGCCTTGGATGCATATCAGGCCCAAGTAAAACATAAATGTTTTAAAAATGTCTAAATTGTGGCTTTTGTCAAACATGTTTGTTGTTGTTTAGTTGGCCGGTGCAGAGGCCATGGGGAAGCCTCCGCTAGAGTTGGCTGTGATCCATGTTTCACTGGCTGCGACCTACACAGATCTGAAACAGTTCAGTAAGGCAGTGGAGCACTACAGACAGGAGCTCCTCCTGAGATCAGGCACCGCCTCAGAGGTAACTACCATCTTACTGCTTCAGATCAGAATAGTAAGGGTCAAATCCTTATCCTTATTTAGGTTAAAATATGGAAATACACACCTATACTTATACAGTATAGGTGTGCTTCTGTAACGGCATGTAACAAAGATTGTTTGTGCACTGCATATACTTCATATATGCATATATATATGCATATACTTCATATATGCAGTTTTGGCCAAAAGTTTACATACCCTCTTTAATCTTTTGGCCATTTTTCATAGAATATGAATGATAACCATTTATTGCCAAAGAACTGAGTTTACTCTTTTGAAATCATAATGAAAAAGTAACTATTCAAATGTCCCTGATCTAACGTTTACATGACCTTCAACAACTGCCAGGAAAATTGTTCGGGAGCAATGAAAAACTGAAAGCTGAAATACAGGACTCTTTAACAAAATTGGACAAAAATGTTTGTTTCAAGATGTACAATATGTAAACTTTTGATCAGGAACATTTGATCAGGCAACTCGGTGCCTGGTGGCTGGAGCTGTTCTGCTGCTCCTGACGCAGATGGCTCCTCTGCTGGACAAAATCCTGGTGTGTGTGTGTGTGTGTGTGTGTGTGTGTGTGTGTGTGTGTGTGTGTGTGTGCGCGTGCGTGCGCATTCGGATGAGCGTGCGAATACTGATGTGTGTGACAATTCTGGGTGGGGGTGTAATTGAATGATCTGTCTTAATGTGTTTCTAATCTGTAAAGCGCTTTGAGCTGCATTTTGTATGAAAAGCGCTTTATAA
>OMNZ01040269.1:0-12774 GCA_900303255.1 Lesueurigobius sanzi | reverse complement strand
TATAATGTCAGGCCTAGTCAGTGATGAAGTACTACATGAGTTTGTTATCTCACAGTTTGATCAATCTGGTGTTTTTTGTTATAATGCATGTAATATTGCTCTAATTGTAACATTACACAAGTTTGATAGTCCACAATATGTAGACAGGGTTTCCGCTGGGCATTAAAAGTCATTAAATTAATTTTGTCAAAAATAAGGCCTTAAATATCATTAAAAAGCATTAAATAGAATTCTAATTGGCATTAAATCAAAGGTTCTTGGAAAAGCATGACATTGTTCTACTAATTTTACAGCATACGTTTGTAAAATATACAAAAATGAGGGTCTAGACTGGAGTTTTTGAAGAAACCATACTGTATTTCTGGTCATAAGTTGTATCAAATTTCTATTGAATATGGAAATTAATGTGAAATATGTACTGATTTGTGGCATTTGTAGCATTAAAAATGTAGTATTTGGGAATTAAAATGGCATTAAAAATCATTAAATGTGACTTGCCGCTCCCTGTATAAACCCTGGTAGAACAAACTCTGAAAATTGCATTAATTTTGGTCAAAATACTGAGAATCTAGAGCAGGGATGAGCAACAGTTTTAAAAATGCAAACCAGAATTTTTGAACCGCACCTGAATCAATTTGTTGTTATTATACTGTTGACCGATAGAGGGCGCTTCCTCTGCAAACAATATCGGGGCCTTGGCCTCCTCCATCAGTGAGGAAGAAAGTCGCGAGCCATGGCCACAAACAGTGGACAAAAGAGAAAACTCGACCAAGAAAATCACTAACCTGCAAGAGCCAGATAGACATTGTGTAGCACTCGTAGTTGAGTTCTCCACAATATCAATCTGGGACCGCTCCAAACGAATCCGTTCGGAGTTTCGCTCGTAGTTGTTTGTTAGATACCGGCTCTGAGCTTTAATGGAGTTAATATCCATTAACTGAGGTTCAGGAGTGGACCAGGTCTCAACCTTCTCTCCTCAAGCCCCTCCCTCAGACCTGCCACACCTCTAATCACCCCCCTTTATAACCAGCCAAGCCCTTCATTCTGTTCGTTCAATCTGTCGACCCCACCCTCCCTTCCCATTTCTCACGTCTTGTCTTTCAGCACCGATTCCTGCTCAGAGGGGGGGTCCTGAAACTGCCGGGCAGCCCAGCTCTTTCGGAGACCGAGCCCCCATCCACATGTCTCATCTGCCCACCATCATGTCTACAGAATTCTGTCATCCAATAAATTCCTCTAACGTATTAGGTTGTGGTGCGGTCCTTGCTAGTGAATATCATAATGTCGTCGAGTGGTTTTTGCGCTTTCTTGTAGCATGTGTTTGCGGGTTGAAGGCACCTTAACTCACACTACCTTATTTTCAAAACTCGGCACCTGCTGCTTTCGTGGCTCCGTCCCACTGGTGGTCCTGGCTCAAACACTTTAGCGGCTCGGGGCAAGATGGATTCTCATGTGTTTGTGAAATCACAAATACCACGAGAATTCAGCTTGTAGGCAAGGTTAGAAAATCACACCTTTCAAGCAAAATGGGAAGCAGAGTCACTCTTCAGTGAATTCAAAGGAAAACCCATGTGCCTAGTTTGGTTAGACACAATATCAGCTTCAAAAGATTACAACCTGAGTCGCCACCACATCACCCTGCATCAAGTTACATTTGAGAAGTACTGGAGCTTTGTTGTTTATCATGTTAAAATTAATTTCTGTGTGGGAAATAAGTAAACAGGCATAAATATACAAAAATGTGTTCTTATTATAGATCATTTTGTAGCTTCTCTCATATGCAATAGTTGAAGTGCGTGGTCATGTCTGATTGTGGTGATGATAAATATTGGCCCTCCTTATCCTGGCAGTTGCCCATCCCTGATCTAGAGCTTCTCAAAGTTTGTGGTTTAACAGAAGCCACAATTTTGGCCCGCTTTTTTTTTTAAACTTAATTATTTCAGAAACTACAATAGACACCAACTTCAAACTTTACACACCCACTATTGGACATATCGACTGCAAGCAAGCCACGTTTGAAGCAAATCAGAGTCGGTCAAGCAGAATTTATTCTCCAAAATGTGTTCATTTCACATGGAATGATCCATATGAAAAGTTCATTTGCAAAAACAGATAAGTGCCATTGACAAAAATCAACACTTGCTTGTAATTTTCTCTTTGTGTGGGTGTGTTTTTAATGACCAGATCTACTTTAGTGAATCATAAATATGAATTCACTTGTTATGGATCAAATTGATTCAGCTTTACTTTTACTGTTGTCCCACGTAGAGTACAGTAATCCATATCTAAAACTATACTTCAAAAAATTCAAAACGGAGATATCTGTTTTTGCAAATGAACTCTTCATATGTATTTTTTTTTACTATTTCACTATATTTTTGTTACACTGGTGATATTTAAAGGCTCCAAAATGTTCTGAAAAGTTTAACAACTACTGTCCCAGGCCGTCACAAAAAACAAAGAAAATAATGGACTTGTAAAGTGAATGCCTGGCGATTATATGCATAAAGATTGTGTGCCGCAGGAGGGCATTCATGTGTATTCACAGGTCAATGTGAAAGTACAGCATGTGCCCTCAGCTGCTCCTCTGTCGGCCCCATGTACACAGTGAAATCAAATGTTAATGGATGCTAATGAAATGGCTAATTGTGGATTCAGTGCAACCATGCAGAGCACCCTCTCTAGGCTTTCCTGTTCGGTGGTTATCACAGCAATGGCTGTCTAGAGTGGAGGGAAAATAATAATAAACATTAAAAAACAATGAGTGTCAGTTATTATGCATGCAGATTTAGAGCCATATCACGCCAACTCAAAGGTGACATTCTTTTGTGCTTGTCCCCCCAGATTGCCAGAACTTCTCTTTTTTTTTATAGGATGCAAACATGGAAGCTAGCAGTGGGCTGGCCGGCGGCGATTTTTCACCTCTGAAACACTCTTGCTTGTCAGTTCCCGACAGAGACAGCCACCATGGCCCGCTAAAGCTGGAGTGAGCTCGTGGCTGTCTTTATCTGCAGGCCCGATGGAGCCGGTGAGTGGTTGCAGGCAGTGATTAGCCAGAGAGAGATCCCCTTGTGGGTCACCCTTTTCCTCTGCTGGAGATCAGGGCCAAAGATTTGAAGCATGTGGATATATGCCTTTGTAGTGATGTGCGGGTGAGTGACAAGAGAGGGAGTGGGGAGGGACACCAAAAAGACCTAAAAGGATTGGGAATGAGAGACTATATTTGTCAGGTGGATCATAAAATATGCTATACATCAGTGTACATTTTGATAACATATTTGAATTTAGTTTTAGATGAGTCAAACAATTATTTTCAGTTTTAGTCCAGTGGATTTAGTTTAGTGGATAGACTCAAAAGCCAAATTCAGACATACTATGCCACGCGGCCAGCGCCCTGCCTCAGGTAGCTCCATTGTATCATCGTTGCTCATGTTGAGGAGCACATCATTGCGAAAGAGAAGGCCACTGGGCCTGTTGAGGGTCCAAATGATTCTTTTGCGCTGCAAGACCAATTTCCAGTAGACTTCTTGCCTTCTTGAGCAGGTGCCTGTGTGTGTGCTGTCGCTCCATGTCCATTTCTGTCTTTTCACTTTCCTTGATCAATGATATTACGTTTGCACGATCCTTCCGTCTTTTAACCTGCCGCATGAGCAGCAATAGTGCAATACGTTCCACTTCATCCATCTTTTCGAAAGTTCCACTCACGGTGCATCTCTTTTTTCATAATTAACGCGCCTTTTATGCAAACCCCGCCCACTCTCCAGCTCCGCCCCTCATGGCTTTTGACCCAGGTGTGTGTGAATACTCTTCGTTAGGCGGCTTGGAGCCAGCTGTGGCTGATGTGTGAATGACATACACAGGCGTACAGTGAGCGGGCTCCATTTGTCCGCCCTCAGCCCGGTGGTGGTGGTGGTGTGTGTGAATTTGGGTAAAGAGTAACAAAAGCAGCAATTAGAAAGATGTATTGACATATATTTGTTTTGGTGATCAGACCCTGCATTAGGGATGTCTTCCCCCAGAGCCTGGGCACTGGTGATGGGAGACCAGTGAAGGATGTAGCAGAGTGGAGCTCAGGATGGAAGAGACGGTGAAGGGGTGGAGGTGGGTCGCAGCACGGCTGGGAAGCAGACAAGCCATGAATCCTGGAGGCTTTAAAGCCGGACTGAGGGCAATGATTGGCTGCGACGAAAGTGACTCTCGCAGATGCGATCATTGGCTGGAGGTAGGTTGAATTTACACTTCTAAAATATATTTATTCAACTTTAGATTTATATTAATGTATTCAACACAACTTAATGTTCTATTATATATTATTATATGCTTCATGGAACTCCTCCCACATGAACAAAGCACAGACCTGTTCCTTTAGAATTTAGTCAAATTTTAGTCAGCAAAAATAATTATATTTTTAGTCATAATTACTAAAAAATGTGACTAAAGTTGATATTACAATTATGGTGACATATTTTAGTCGACAAAATTAACACTGCTATACATTATATTATTCATTCCTTCTCTATTCTCGATCCGAAATAGAAATAATCCTAAGGACCCTCGATCGTCCTGTATTCCCTAACACTGGATGTTATAGGAATAACTGGTTAAAGCTATGCATAAAATCACATTTAAGTGAGTTTATATTTCTAAGTGATTTTCTCATTTTCACTATTACACATGTTAATGTGATGTGATTAAAAAGTTATAATGCAAAAATAAAAATATGTTTTCTCCTTTTGCTGATGTCCTGTTGTCATATACTGTAGCTTTAACCAATGAGAGGAATCTTCCTCTGAGCCAGTGTAACAAGGAGGGGCTTTCAGGTCCAATCGGGAAGAGACGGACTGGGAGCTAGATTGTTTACTTTGAATTTATTTCTCCCTCTCCACATTTTGCAGTCTTACGGACTTCTACTACAAATTAAATGATGCATGTATGCGTATATGATTTGTTATCAATCCTGTGTTGATGTCTTTTAATTAAAATGATTAGCCATTCACGTTAGATTAAACGGTCTCAAACAAATGAGCAGGGCCAGATAAATGTGGCACGTAGGTAGCATACTCCATTTTGTACGTGTGATTTTGTTACAGGCCACGTTGTCGTTCTGCCACAGTGTGATGTTACAGCGATAAGGTTTGCGTCGACTTTAAGCCTAAGCTGTGTTTGCCATTGCTATTGGTTACGTCGTCTCTTAACACCACCAAGACATCCTCGTGTAATTACTTTTGATCCGACGCAGATCTGGGTTTTGTTTTCCTTGATGGGAGATCACAGATGCATCGTTCGTCGGGCTCCTTATCATCCACAGCAGCTCATTTTGTAATCAGCTTAAACAGCAACACAAGCTAATGGTCTGCATGAGATAACCATTCACGCTAAAAATAAGAAAATATCCTTGGAAGATGCTAGTCACGGGTAGGTGTGAAGGTGGTATGGTTTTGGATGGTTTGAGTGTACATGGATGGAAGATTCAAGATTCAAGATTCAAGATTATTTATTTGTCAAACCAATCGAATGGTTCGAAATTAGGTTTCTCTCATCCTTGATTGAGAGTTCAGCTTCCCAATGGCCCTGTGTACAAAACTGTTCCTCAGTCTGACCCGTAGATTCCGCAGTCTCCTCCCTGATGGAAGGAAGTGATAGTTGTCATATCAAAAAAAAAAAAAAATCTATGAACAGGTGGCTATCAAGTCCTAGAATTTGCTAAATCTAAATCTCCCAGCATGAGCTCGTATTTATAGTCCATCGCAAACCGAAAAAGTGACCAAAGCCGAGATTCAAACCCCCAACCTTCCGATCATGAGGCGACCCATAGGCTGTACAATACAATTTCTTCCTTTTGAATGTGACTCCAGCTGCTCTTCAGGTTGAATCAGTTTTTAATGTTACTGAATCGGAGCTCGTCGATCACCTTGAAGTCATCCGCCCATTGTTGAGTGATCGACTTGACGCGCCTCGCTCGTATTTCTGTCTCATAAAGAGGCCTTACAATGGTTGACCTCCTGGGTTTGACATTATATATATATAATCTTCAAATCTTTAAACCTTCAATGTGCTCCATCAAGGTCGAATGCTCATTTTCTCACCGTCCTCCTGTACAGAATAGAAGCACCCTTAACCTACTTAACAGGCATGCCAGCAAAAGGAAGGGAGAAATAATGTCCGCTATTGAAATCGGCTCAATTTCCATATCCTCACGGCTTTTGCGTTGACTTTATAGTGCTAATTATGGCCATTAGCGTTCCACAGACCTGCATGCACCCCCACCAAACCTGCTAGAAATACTACGGTCAGCCTTTTTGATTCGTAATGAAGAAAGTTCTGTTTCAGACTGGTGTCTCAACCCCCTCGAAGATTGTCTTTAAAGGCAAGACACTGCAAGTGAATAGGGACAGTTGTTGCTCATTAAACAGGCAGGAATTATCTTAAAATATGTTACCTCAGGGCATTATTTGGACTCAGACAATTCGAATGATGTGCAAAAGTAGGGAAAAGGCATGTTTTATGCTTTCTATTGTAAGTTTAAAAATGTGATTTCAATGAATTTCAATTGATTTCAATTTTATGTTGAAGAATAAAACATGCATGTCCTCTTTTCTGCATCATTCGAGCTGTCTGGGTCCAAATAAGATAAAAATGACGTCATGATAAAAAAAAAAAAAATGTTCATTCATTTGTAGCCTGAGGGTTCAGAAAATATGCAGAAGTTTGAAATTACATTTTGAATGGATTTTATAATAATGGGTTGGAAAAAATGGTGCTTTCAATGATAACCAAGTCTGTCCAGCCGTCTTCTTCCGTTTATCCCTTGCCGGGTGGCGGGGGCCTAATTTCAAGCTGCTCCATACGCCATAGACCAAGACCAGACTGGCAGAGGGCGGTGTGAGAGGCGGAGTCAGGCGTGGTGTGGCAGGCAGCACTGAACAATAATCAGGGGGTGGACATTAACACACACCCACCAACCCGCCGAATGCGGATTTGGGCTCTAATCCTATAATTAAATTCAATTAAATTAAACATGCACTCGGCTATATGAAAACAGCATAACCTACCGCTGTCTCCCCACCGTTTCCTTAAACACATTTAAAGCAGATGAAGGCTGAACCAGGACTAAACACGGACAGTAGTACACGCTGCTCAATGTATTAATTAATTAATTATGCTGCTAAAACTGTATTAATGGCCGATATGCCCCGCCTCGTGAGCTGGTGTAGGGTTTGAGCACCCTAAGCCCGTTCACATCTAGATTAATACATGTTTAAATGATTTGACCATGAGCAAGTTGAATACATGAGGGCTGGCATCATTGCAGTATGATTGGTTTATGGTTTCACCAACCACGAAAGAGGCCTTAACCAGCCCACAGTCCAACACACTGATTTTCCCGGAGCAAACTCCATCTGCGCCATCACTTAGGCTCGATCCTTAAGGTCAGGCCCCAAGTGTTTTACTTCCACGACATAAACACATTTTAACTTGGAAACAAATGTGTTGGGTCATCTCTCAAAGACACCTGGCTGCACCAACCACACCAAGAATAGATTTTCTGTGTTTTTTTGGCCATAAAGTACAGTGATTTTATGAAAAGAAAAGAGTCAGACCTTTAAAATAAAATAAAACTTTCAAAAAAATATCAATGAATTTTTACTACTACTTTTGTGAAGATTAGGCATGTGTTGGTTTCCAGGTGAAAGTGAATATGTTTGTTTTGTTTTATGTTGCCTTTAGTGTCTCCCTTTAGGACAACAGCATACAGCAGGGACACTTACACATATGTTTGATAGCGATAAGTGACATCGTATCTAGTGCTTTTTAATGAGATCCTCGGCAAGATGATGTATGCTCCTCGGGTGCAGTGCGCACTAGTGGGGAATGAAGGGACCTATACTTCATCAACCATAATTGCCGTCTTGTACACAGCAATCCCCTATTGGTTAAGAGTCCTCCATCGTCCCGTTCTCTTTTCTGAAGTCTCCTTTTCATGCTTCCTTCCTTGACCCCTCGCGTCCTCTCTCTCTCCCAGACATTATTTCCCGTTAAGCAATGTTAATAGTGCATTGTCCCTCTGCCCACCGAGAGTGAATTCCAGCTTGATTAATCAGGCCAAAGCCAAATAACTTCCGCCCTCCTAAAGTCCCTGGTGATCCTTTTAAGTTTTTTTGTCTACGCTGTGCAGTTGTTTCCGGGCAGCAAGCGTAGGTAAATCAAACTGGAACGGGAGCCACTTCATCATTCCTAAACTGTAACATTTTACACTGTGAAATGGGACACGGGAAGCAATCGCAGTTCTACTTTAGTTTGGGGGTAAAGACACCATCTGTTTGTTTGTTCTAAGTGTTTTCTGTTAATGTGATAAGCAAGCGTGTGATGTGTTTTATTTGAGAATGGTATACAGGTCTACCATTCTCAAACGACGCTACTGACACCCCTGAGCTATATGGGCTCTCCCAAAATATTTTCAGATTGACTAATAATGGCTTTGAATTGAGTAAATCTAATCTTGAATTGACCCTGATTTAAAGTTTGACACATGCATGGGTCTTAAATCCATCATAATGTTGATGTTCTGGAGTCCTTGATATTTAGATTTTCCTGTTCTACAAAAGGTTCCCAGTCCCAAAAGGGTTGGGAATACCTGATGGTTGTTCAGCCTGTCACTTGTGTCTCTTAACTAGGGGTGGATATTGCCAACAACTTCACGATACGATACATATCCCGATACAGGGTCCACGATGCAAGTGTATCCAGGTACAGCGTCCATAATACAATACATATTCCATAGAAACGGATGAAAAAGGATCTTATGAGTGTACTAAATATGTTTTTATCATGTTGAATGTGCACAGAAAGTTGGTGCAGTAGTTGGTGTGTGTGTTGTGATACGTTCTGAATTAGCCAAGGGGTCAAATAAGCATATAAATACGTATCACGATACAGGTGTCTCGCCACGATACACGTATTGTCAAGTACTCCGCAACGCTATATTGATACGATATATTGAGCACACCCCTTCTCTTAACTGTAACTTTCATTGGACCGTTGGTATCTTTTTCTCAAAGTCTGCGGAAAATAAAACATTTTACAGCAGCATTCCTTTCACTGGAGTAAAATGGGGCACAGCCAGGAACAATGGCGGTTCTCAAAAGCAAAAACAATTGGGATATGCTTTGTCGTGTGTGAGACTCATTGACAAAAGTGTATATTGATATTGAGCGTCTGTTATTTCTCAATGCACTGTAATTGCAAAATTGTGTAAAAAAAAAAAAAAAAAACAAGAAAAGAAAGATCTATAGCAGCCTTGTTAATCAGCTGCATTGTGTGGAAATCTCTCTCTTGGTGGCAGAAGTTGTATGCGCACCAATTAGCAATTAAAAGAGGTTCTGCTTATTCTCGTGATCATGACATAATGATGAGTGCACAAATGCGAAAATGATTTGGAACAGTCTCAGAAGGGGCACAGTTGGGATATTTGCAACTCTCATACATTTGTAATTGGTGTATTTCTGGCGGGTGTCAGTCCATCTGTCTGCGCGCCTGACTCCGCTGTGATAGGAACTGGAGGAAGATGACGCAAATAGACGCATGCTAAAGGTCCAAACCAAGAACACTTTTGAGATCGACGCCGTGAGTTATGTGTCTGATTGCGAAATATGCAACTCGGTGTATTCAGATGATGGCGGACAATAGGGATGATAGCACAAAAACCTTTATTTCACTCATGGTTAGTGGGTGCGTGAAGCCATTTATTGTAAAAAATAAAATAAAAATCCTGTTTGTTTATGCTTTTCAACTAGAAATCATAATTTTTTTTTCCCCAGAGAGTCCAATATTGTCAGAGTCCCATAATGTTTCAAGTGTCTAACATGTGCAATAACCTCATTGTTTACAAAAGCTGCAATGTCACTTTTTAGTTATCTTTTTTGTTTATTTTTTTTTTACCCAGTGTACATAAGAGATGTCTTTATACGGTTTATAGAGTTGTTTTTATTGATGAATGCTAAGAGACACTTATATTATTATGAAGCTGAAGCGCAAATTCAACCTGGAAGACTAATTACAGCATCACCTACCTCCAGCCAATGAGCACGTCTGCAAGGATCACTCCTCCACCTCAGCCAGTCACCCTGTTCCATCTAATGCCCATCCGTCCATAGGAGTGGATCCCTTCCGCACTGTGGTGCTCCTCAAGATTTCTTTTTTTCCCAACTGGGTTTTTGGAGTTTTTTCTTGCCGCGGGGGAGGGCCTAAGGATGTGGACGTCCTAGAGGCCACCATACCACCACCAGTTCCAGACTCCAGGGGGGAAGACATCCCTAACACTAACCTATCCATAGTAACTTTAATTCTACATCCATGTCTTCTGCTGGGGTCTGTTCCAGTATTATTACTACTGTTTGCAAAAATGTTTTCTTCCTGATGGCACATTTCCTGACTTTTTCCACCCCCTTGTGTGATCCTGTCCTATAAGAGCTGTTGTAACAAGTACATTTCTCCATCGTGAGATCAATAAAGAACTATCTTATCTTATTTCAGCTGAAGTGAGTTTTTCTTTGCTCCTGAACAATTTTCCTGGCAGTTGTTGAAGGTCATGTAAACGTTAGATCAGGGACATTTGAGTCGTTTCTGTTTCATTATGATTTCAAAAGAGTAAACTCAGTTCTCAATAAATGGCTTCAGACAACCACTAACCATGAGTGGAACAAAAGATGTTTGTGTTATCATTTATATTCTATGAAAAATGGCCAAAGGATTAAAAGGGTATGTCAACTTTTGGCCACAATATACAGTATATACTGTACATGTATATTATATATACGGCATTGTTATTTTTTATGTATTAGTAGCAGTACAAGTTCAATTTTAACGTCAGACCAAGGTTAGTTGGTCTGGTGATTTTGGGCATTGTGTGCCGAAAAGTTGAAGAACCCCTTCATCTAGATCAGTGGGCCTCAACAGGTGTCAGGTCAGGACCCATATTCAAGATTCAAGATTCAAGATTCTTTATTTGTCAAACCATGTGAATGGTTCGAAATTATGTTTCTCTCATCCTTGATTGTGGAGCGGGGGGAGGGGAAAGCGGGGAGGGAGGGGAGGGAGTTCAGCTTCCCGATGGCCCTGTGTACGAAACTGTTCCTCAGTCGACTGGAACTGACCCGTAGATTCCGCAGTCTCCTCCCTGAAGGCATCACCCTGAAGAGACTGTGTGATGGGTGCGAAGGGTCCCTGGCCATTTTGATGGCTTTGCGGGTGAGACGTATTATGACAACAACGTATTATGACAAGTCCAACAAAACAAAACAAAAAAACTTCTACTTCAAATAGTTTGAAGTTTGGCCATTTCTGAGTACATTTTTAAAACAAAATGCAGTATTTCTTTGCAGTATTCAGTTGATTTAGGTTCAATGTCACCAAGACTTTAATTTATAACAAGCTGTACAAAATTAATAAAAATGTATCCCCTATAAATCTTTGCCACGGGCCCCTAAATGCACATCACCGCCCTGACCAACACTACAACCCTCTACAGGCCTTCCAGTAGATGTCTTTCACAACAACTGGATGAGTAATTGGCGTTTTTAAAAGAGGCTCCAGCTATTTTGGCACCAGCGCTGAAGGGACAGCGGGGAGACTGGCACAGTATCTAAAGCTGTAGGGGCTGTTCGAGTTGGCAAAGGGGAGAGTGGAACTAAGTGTGCAGATTGCATGGCACATCAGCTGCCGAGCGTGGCCCCTTCCAGGAATGAGAAAAGGCTCCGCTCCGGCGCCAAGTCACCAGAGCGGCCGTGTTGGTAGCAGGTTAGCCCCTCTGCTGGGTGCGTCAGGTGGGCTTGGAAATAAAGGAGAGCATGACTGGATCAGCAGATGGGGGTGGTCCGCGGTCGATGCCATACAGCTGTGGGCGCTGATAACATATGCCAGGGATACAGGACAGCAAGAGGCTCTGCAGACCGTGATAATGCAGAGAACGGAGGGCTGACTCGCACTTGAACTGGGTATTATCAGAGGGCCTGGATACTTTACAATGGAAATGCGTGTGTTGTGTTTCAAGTCACCAGAAGCCTTTCATTTTAATGGCCAGGCTTGAGTTGTATTTTCAGGAGCCGGATGGATGAACATTTTGTTTTAGTCAAACACTTATTTAACCTCTTATACCCCACAGGACCCAAATTGGGCACTAAAATCTCTCCTTCTCTCTCTCTCCTTCCCCTTCCTCTCTCTCTTTCCCCTGTCTCTCACCCTCTCTCCTTCCTCTCTCTCTCTTTCCTTCCTCTCTCTTTCCCCTCTATCTCTCTTTCCTTCTCTCTCTCTCCTTCCCCTCTCTCTGTCTCTTTCCCTCCTCTCTTTCTTTCCCCCCTCTCTCTCTCTCTCCCTCTTTCCTTCTCTCTCTCCTTCCCCTCTCTCTGTCTCTCTCCTTCCTCTCTTTCCCCTCTCTCTCGCCCTCTTTCCTTCTTCTCCCTCCCTCCCTCCCCCCCCCCTGCCCCCCCCCCCCTCTCTCTCCCTCTCTCTCTGTCTCCTTCCCTTCTCTCTCTCCCTCTTTCCTTCCCCAGGACCCAAATTTGGCACGCTGGGGTTTAAGAGGTTAAAATAAGAATTCTTAGCAAGGAAAAAATGCTTACCCCATTGGCAGATTTTTTTGCTTAAAACAATACACTTCGTCTTGTTTTAAGATTTTTTTTCTTGTTTTTATAGGGCACTTTTTGCAGTGCACCTGGGAACAGCGCTCTTCCATCTGAGTAAAAGCAGTTCCCCGGCTCACATGAACGCAGGGTCTCT
>OMNZ01040258.1:0-12267 GCA_900303255.1 Lesueurigobius sanzi | reverse complement strand
CTCTCCTTCCTCTCTCCTTCCCCTTTCTCTGTCTCTTTCCTTCCTCTCTCTCTTTCCTCTCTCTCTCCTTCCCCTCTTTCTCCTTCTTCTCACCCGCTTTCCTTCTTCTCGATCTCTCCTTCCCCTCTCTGTCTCTTTTCTTCCCCAGGACCCAAATTGGGCCTGTTGGGGTTTAAGAGGTTATGCTTCGTGTATTTGAATAACCATCAAAGTGTTACGTTAGCATACCATACGCCCGTTAAGCCTGTTGTTCTCTATTCTATTGTTATTATTATAACTTGCCTTTCAAGATGAAATGTTCTTGGTCTCTGATATTGTAAAATAAATTTCCCCCCAAAAATGCGACTTCCAGTGCGACTTATATATGTTTTTTTCTTCTTCTTCATTATGCATTTTTTGGCTGGTGCGACTTGTACTCCGGTGCAACTTATAGTCCGGAAAATACGGTAGTTATTTTCTCTGTTCATTAGAAAATTGATACAGGCTTAAAATGCAGCCTCCCAGCTTTGATCACATGAAAACTGTAAAATGACAACACTTTTCATAGTTCCTTAGTTCCAAGTTATTCTTACGCCTTTTCAAGTAGTAGATTTTGTAAGGACTAGGGCTGCACGATACATCTCCAAACTTATATTTCGCAATATTAGGTGACACAACATCCACTATATCACAAGAAGCCACAACTTATTGTAAATTTTGTTCCTGTTTGGCTCATTTTGTTGCGATTCTGATGGAACATACATTGCTGAATTGTCTTTTTTTGTCTATATTATCTATATAATATCGCAATAATATTGTTTTGGAAATATTACAGAATAGTTATAGTTTGCATCATTTTCTTCAATCGCGCAGACAAGAGCACATCTAAATACATTACTGGTACCTCACAGGACATTGATTGCATTAATAAAGTGGTGGCTGATGTATGTATCAGCGTCTGGCTCAGTTAGAAAATGCCTCGCTGATCAATAGTGTTGTTGAGCTTATGAGGCAGAAACACATCTCCGTAATGATCCAGGCTGCACTCTCCAGAGACGAGCCGCTTTGAAAAATGATGATGGCCGTCTAATCACAAGAATGCACTATGGGAGTGTGTAAATAACTGCACCTTTACGATCTCGGAGGGAGACGGAGTCGCTCGCACTCGCATAAAGGTGATGTTAAGCCAAAACGAACCAACCAAAAGGAGAATTGAACAAAATTAGGAAAATCATGCCTGAAACAAAACTTCTGATGTTTTAGCAATACAGCTCTGGAAAAAATAAGAGACCACTTCAATTTTTTTCTGAAATCAGCATCTCTACATGTTTAACAGCCCATTCTAGTATCTGAATTCCAACACAAGCACAGTAGAATTCCAACACAAGCACAGCATTTTAGTTTCACAGAATGAAACTAAAATGTTTATTTTACTCAAACACATACCAGTAAAGTCAGAAAAACTGATCGTTTTGCAGTGGTCTTTTCCAGAGCTGTAAATGTAAATCTCAGTCAGATGGAAAGCCTCAGGGATTTTATGATAATATAGTGTAGCTTCTTGTGATTATGAGCATAGCATCACCTTATATTACAATAACAATAATTTGGCATTACATTAGTGTGCAGCCTTAGAAAAAGACTGAATATACAACTTTTGAGTTTATCTTCAAATTTATAGTAATCCACTTTTAACAAGACCTTGAAAATTTTGCTCTTTTAGTGCCCTCCATGTGACTGGAATTATGATTTGAGATTATCTCATAAATAAATAGAATATATTCAATAGCATTGCTCTGGGCACAGTAATAACATAAATGCCATTTGTACTCAGGGGAACATAGATGAGAAAGAATGAAAGAGCACAGAGTGACGCAGACGGATACTCAGGATTAGGGATGGTAACCTCTGGGTACCTCACCATTCCATACGATACACGCTCACGATAACCTCATGATTTGCCAATACTGCCATAATCAATATATTGCACAATATAAAATATGCAATATATCACTATTTTTAAAGAAACATGAGCATTTTCTTTATCTTTTTCAACAGTTTTACTTCATAAACAACTACATGCTCCATATGAGTGATGTGTTTTCATATTGTTCATTTTGTTCTTAAATAGTGACAGATCACTTCATTTACAGTTTCCAAATCAAATAAACCACAAGTTAATCTCATAATTACAAACACTATCATTAAAGTTATTTAAATGTGTGACAGTGTTTGGTACAAGTTCCTAAAATGGTCGTGCTGCCCCCTACTGTCCTGACTGTGTTATTGACCATTACTGGCTTCTATTTACTGTGAAAGGAGTGGAGCACTGCAGCCTAATTAACCTCAGGACTCAGGATTGTACTATTGTAGGTACCTGAAGTATGCCATCTGCAAAACTCATACAGTGATCCTTCTGCTTTAGAAGTGACATTAAAACTTGCAGGGGAAAAAACAATGAAAGAAATACCCGACGCAGTTAATTTTTCTGATATTTGAAAAAAAAAAAAAAAAAAGCATAATCTCCATTCTTGTTTTTCTTGTTCATGTTCTTTTAAATTCTCTATTAGTTACGAAACATGGGACTATATGATCAATTTCAAGACATTTCTGCCACCACCTGCAGAGCTCTACAGTATCCTCACCTTAACACATCGTTGCTTGTGGTTCATTGGGTTTACAGCTATTTTCGCACACCGGAAAATCCAAAAACGTAGCAAGTAATGTCAGGGATTTCTCTCACGTTCTAAACCAAACCTTCTGATCATACAGAAACAAGCTTCGTCTGAAAGGAGCTGCAGACTGTGCCAGTGTCCTTGAAAAAGGGTCACAACAGCAGGTATGGGTAAGGACAAATAGAAAAACACCGAAACCTCAGACCTGCTTCAGATCAATCACAACACATCTATTATCGTCCTCGGCTATAAAAGGTGAACAATGGAGCAGGTTTCAAGAAATGTTTGGAATATTTGAATCCTGCCGATCAACGAGCGCAAACATATCCATCTCCATTGGTAAAAAATAAAGCTCGAAAAAACAATTCAGAAAATAAAAACCACGCAACTCTTCCAGGCGACGGACCAGCTGAGGCAGAGGGAACAAAGACACTGAGAAGGCAATATTTCATTTCACGCTCGGCACCGTCTCATCTTTCGTAAAGGCGAATCTAGGAGCCGCATCTCACTCGGGTCAGGCTAACGTTACACTTTCCTGGAGACTACCTGGTTCAGATCTCCTCTCATCTCATCTCATCTCTGCGTGGAACAGTGCTGATGCCTGTGAGAGTAAAAGTGAACGGATGAAACAAAATGAGGGGGAAAAAAGGAGGTAGCAGCCTATAAAAAGCAGGAGGTGAGCGCCTGGAGGGGTGAGGGTCCCATCTATTATTTAGGGTCTGCTGACACCGACATATAGTGATGGCCAGACCCTGAGACTGCTCCAAATGGATTGATCTCTTTGGACGTAAAGTGATTAGAATTCATGCACATGCCAGGCACTATTCAGCACATAGAATGAAATACATGTAAAGGATGAAAAGAGGGAAATTTGGGAGCATAATTAAAACCTTTAACACAGTAACATTTTATCATTGAGATCAAAGCTTTTGCAATATTTTTGTTAAATTACATGCAATTTGAAACGAGAAGAAGCAAAGAGATAGACGGGCAGCATCGTCTTAATCAGTTCTTTTCTTGCATGCGTAACGATGCCATAATGAGCCGCACAACAATCACATAACAATTAGCGAGTGATACGGTATTCGAGGTCCCGTAAAAGGCCCCGTACCCACCGGTCTGTATCCGAGGGCCAAGTGAAGACAAAGCAGCAGGGCACCACGGCGGAACAAAAGCCTCGTGCTCCTCCGAACAAAACGGGCTTGCCGGCAGTTTCAGCATCCTCGCTCATCACTTTGCAACTTAATCCTCATCGTTTCCAGCACTCGGGGTGGACTTTTTTGGCTCGCCGGTGAAGACGACCGCCTCGCCCAAAGCCTGCGATCATCTGTGTCTGGAAGCGGTGAGGAGGATGAGGAGGATGAGGAGGAGGAGGAGGAGGAGAGGAGAGCCGCGCTGGCCAGTCATTCAGAGTCCGCGGAGACGCATGAGGACGAGGTTGTGAATGGCCGCGTGCGAGACTGAATCAAGAGCGGCGCTGCGTTCACGTGCTCTAGGGATGCTCGGGCATTTAGGCAGCCTTAAGGCGAGACACTGCAGGTGAATGGGGTGAACATGGTGATATCATTTTTGAAACTTTTGTTGTTTATTACGGACATGAATATTCAGGAAAAAATGGATTATAAGTTTTCTGTAATTTAATGCGTTCAAAAAATATGATATTTTTGCAGACGAACTCGAAATGACGGATAAAGCGAGATTTTAATGTATGGTTTCATTTCGGTGATATATTAAAGATACAGCTGTGCTCAAAAGTTTACATATGGTATGTAAAATTATGCATTTAATAGAATATGAATGATAACACAAACACTTTTATTTCACTCAGGGTTAGAGGTTGCGTGAAGCCATTTATTGTTAAAAAAAAAAAAAAAAAAAAACGTTTTACATATTGTGAATCTTGAAACAAACATAATTATTTTCAGAGGGTGCAATTTTGTCAGAGTCCTGTATGGGCTCAAGAAGCCACAAAATATCACATTCACTTAAGTCTTCCATCTGACTGAGATTTTTACATTTTTTGCCAACACTCTCGAAAACCAAACATGCACGAAACTTGCAAACGTGCAGAAGTTCAGTTTTAGTTATAACTTTGCTAATTTAATTGTTTGGTCTTGGTTTGGTTCTGATTTAGTGTTTTTGGAGTCTTCTTTTGACACAAGTTGCTGAAAAAGATATTACATGTGTCTGAATTGAATGGTACGGTTTATCAAAGTAATGCAATAATATTGCGATATTGCATGCCATATCGCAAGCTTTTTCAATATCGTGCAGCTCTATCCTGAGTTTTTCTTTGCTTCTGAACAATTTTCCTGGCAGTTGTTGAAGATCATGTAAACGTTAGATCAGGGACATTTGAGTAGTTTCTGTTTCATTATGATTTCAAAAGAGTAAACTCAGTCCTTTGACAAATAAATGGCTTAGAACAACCACTAACCATGAGTGGGAAAAAAGATCTTTGTTGTCATTCATATTCTATGGAAAATGGCCAAAAGATTAAAAGGGTATGTTAACTTTTGAGAGGGGATTTTGGATATGTAGTTTAGTTTGGGAATAAATGAGGTATTAGTGAATAAATCAGCAACAATTCAAATTTCATCTCGTTTTTAGGGGGTTCAAAACTCAATAAATCAATAAATCTCCCTGAACACGATGTTGGTGACCGACTATGGTCTGTTCTGAGCTACCATGTGGATAAGGGCTACCTTAATACATTATTATTACAAGTATACATCATTCACTGTATGTACGGTATGTCTATTCGGGTAGATGGACATTGTGACTCACAGACAAGTAATAAACAGTGTAATATTCTATTGGGAGAATGCTTTCTAAAGGTCACAATAAATTTATTTATATTTTTGAAATGATAAGAAAAGTCACTGGGAAAACATTATCTAGCTGGATATTATTTTTGTTATTATACGTGAATATTCTTCTTTCAATGGGATTACAACTTGCGATCAATTGGCCTTCTGTCCCTTAAACCAGTAGTTCCCAACCTTTTTTGTCTTGTGTACCCCTTGTACCTTTTATTTACACTTACAAGTACCCCCTGCCTCGATGGTTTCGATGATTAGTTCGAAAGTGAATGACTAAAACTCCTTTTCATCAGTAAAAAGGCTACTAAATATTCTCAAACTCTCCCTCTTTACAGCTAAATGTTTTAAATATCTTTTCTTTGAGCATAATTATCAAAAATATAATTCAGTTTGATCTCATTTTGTATCTGAAATGATTCCAAGTACCCCCTCCTAAGCTCTCGCGTACCCCCAAGGGTCCCTGTACCCCTGGTTGGGAAACACTGCCTTAAACGTTGAGGAGTTGGCCAAGCAAAACCATTATACAGGTATATGCAGTGCTGCAACAATATGACTGGCCAGCAGATGTCACTAGTGCTACATAGTTCTTCTGATTTACTTTTGGTCACATTGCGGGTATGTTATATTAGCTAAAATAGTATGTTTCAGATCAAGTAGATTTTTGCAACCCAACCAATACCCACATTTTTGATTTTATCATCTCTTGCACCATCTCATCACCGCTGAACGTCAGCAGCACAGACTTAAAACTAGGCAGCAGCTTGTCACGTAATACACAGTGAATGGGATTATCCAGCACAACATCTGTCACAGCTACAGCAAGTTCATCCAGCACAAAGTTAGGAAGGGAATAATACAACACTTAGCTACATTTGTTATAGATTGCCAGAAGTCTAATTATTAATTTCAGATAACAACAACTATTATGGTCTCAATGTCAACCTATCTCAAAATGTGATGTGTAATATTTTGCAGGATGGTGCATATTAAGCTACGCGCATAAATAAAGGCATCGCTAAACAACATCATGTCTGGTAGAAAAGGTTACGCAAAAATATTCAGGATATTACTGAAAAGTTGTTTTTGATGTTTTGATTGTTTTTTTTGTTTTTGTCACACAGTACAAACACTACCTAAGATTTTTTTTTTTTTTTAAGTGATATTGTGATTGACTCGCGTAACATTACGGATAGAGATTTTTAGTTTTGAACTAAGCGTTAAGGGATAGCCAACTGCTGCTGCTGGAGGAGGCTCGGCTAACAGCAGCAGCTACTGCTAGCTGTAAGCTAAAATGATCCCTAAAAGTTGAATCTTCTCTTACCTCTCTGCGATACATTCCCTGTTATTCATCCAGATTGTCGTATGTCGACCAGAATGTCTATCAAAAAATAGTGTAAAATGGTTGAAAAACGCTCTCGATTACACACGTCTACTGTTTTGGTCTGACCACTCACAGACCACTGGTGGAAAAAGAAGTTCACGATAAATATCGCGAGAACTTCCCAAGGCTCATTCACGGACTCACGGACACGCAAAAGACCTTGATAGGTTTACCATTGTTTATTATCAGAGTATGTCTATGACAAACTATCAGATACAATTGGTTTGTTGTTAAAATATGTTGACCTACTTTTAAGAAGTCCTATAAAACAATAATAATAATAAAAAAATCTACATATCGTATACAGGCTAGACCTAGCCCTAAAATTACGAGTCTTCATTATAAGACACTAAACAAGGTAAACTAACCTGTCTCAATTTATTAATGGCCTTTTGGTCCACTTGTCTGCTATCCTAACATTGCTTAAAAATGTACTTACTATGACAATGTAAAATTAAAGTGCATTTACATTATTTTCTCTTCCAAGAAATAATAAATAAAGAATTGGAATAAATAAACAATAAATTAAATAACTAAAATATATCTTTCTACAACAAATGAATTAAAAATAATAAAGTAAAAAAAAGTAAGAGTGGAAATGTTAACAAAAAAAAGTTCAAAAAGGCTTCAAAACAATCATTGTTTTTTAGTGTTCATAAGCCCCTCCAGGTAGTCTACAGCAAACTGAATCTCCTCAGGTGTCAGAGTGTCCAGGTCAGGGTGACCTTTAGGGAGTAGCTTCCTTCTTCGTGGCCGGCTGCTGGCTCCTCGGGTCCAGGCTTGATCTGCCCTGGACGACCAGCTCTGCCCAGGGTGGATGCCCCGTAGCCTCATCTGCAGCCAGTCACGACGCTCCTTCTGCAGCTTGTGCTCGCCTCGGTTGTGCATGAGCTGCACCTCACTCACAGTTCTTTTGCTAAAAAAATAAAATAAAATAATTTATCACAGATGAAATGATAACTGAATGAAAAAGGAAGGTATATGAATGGCTGTCTACATTTTAAACATAATCTAGTATAAATAATTTTAATTCCGGCCCACCTAATAGGGTGCCCTTCGCACATTGTAGATATGACTATTATGCTGAGAGATATCAACATCATTTTGTAGTCCATTCTTGTTGATTTGCAATAGACGGCCTGTAAGAAGAATATGAATTAGTTTTGAATAAACACTTTTTCTATGCAAAATACCATTAACGTATTTGATCCACACAAAATGCAGCTTAAATTACTAGTTATCCACACATTCACAAACCATATATCTTTGAGACTATTTTTGAACCTACCTGCAGTACCTGGTTCCAGTGTGAAAGCTTTTGAGTATTGGAAGGTTGGTCCTGTACTTATACTCCTGAGACCCCTGAATGCGTCCCTTAAATAGCCCCCAGCCCAGCCATTGATGAGCAGGCTTCATTATTACTGTTGATGTCACACCGGCAGCTCCTCTTTGGGCAGGACTGGAATGACAGCACCTCCTCTGAGCAGAGCCTTTCATCGGCCTCATACCAGACCAAACAGCCTGATGTCATGAACCCACATAACCTCACGCATTCACTTGCTTCTTCCCCCGCCATACTTTCTCAGCTTTTTCAAATTTCACACCCCGATTTTACCCTTATTATAGATCCACCTCTACTGTGACCTGTGTCTCACTTAAAGTCAACAGCATGACAATGGCAGAGACTATTGGAACAATTTGTGGCTCTCTTTTCCCATTTAGGTAGTTTCCCTGGTTACATAGGCATTTCACCAAAGAATTAACATAGTTTTAATGAGGCGACAACTTCAAAAGAGGGTGTATACAGGTCTGACGTCAGAGAAATGCTTAGTACGTAAGGGTTAGTAAGTATAATAGTACTTTGTGCCGTCTATTGTCAAGATAAAGGCCATTGCCAGTGTGAAAGGGAGTGTATACGTGTTAAACATGTTGCCTCATTTACACGTATATCTTTTTCTACAAATAGTTTTTGGACTAAGCATGATTCGTTTCAAGTCAATGTTAACGTAAAAAAAAATACAGATCAAAATAATAATAATAACAAGTTATTAAGAGCCCCTATACCAGTCTTGTTGGCATTCGGGCCTAATAATAATAATATTAACATAAAATATCAGTCATTGAAGCCTTATGATCCAGACATGAATCCATCTAGTTAACATATCATTACGACAACAGCAGAAAGGTGAGTGGCAAGGTTGAATTGTTGTTGATTTGCCACTCAATTTGCAATATTGAAATTTCTATTTAGATTTAAAATGTGCACAACATCTAGAGGGCATTTTCTTGCACAATGATTGGCATAAATTGTGGAGGCTTAGAGCTGAAGTGACCTCATCATGATCAAATTTCATCATTAGGCTGATTACGTGTGCGGTCTTGACGTGTAAAGTCTGCTATTGTGATGCAGATTTTAGCATTTGCTTGGCTCCACTTCCAACATGTGTTTTATTCACCTGATTGTGCGGGCTTTAACAGTGATTTAGTGACCGGTCCAAATATTGATCATAGTCTCAGCGGGCTGCTTGCCCTCCTGTATCTGTTCCCATGAGAAACAAGAGTAGGGCATTCCTCGAGAAGGCAGAGGATGACGTTATGCCTTACACCTCGGTGATTTGTGTGCTTTGACATCTGATCATGCGGAGGCCCACTCAAGAACCATCTCAATTTGTATTTGAAAAGACTAACCTTACAGACCTTGAACGACATAAGAGTGTGGGATCTAACATGAAGTGCAGCATTGTAAAGATGTCAGGATGTGTCTGGTGTACAATATAAACCCTCAACTGCATTTATTATTAGAATGTTATCAGTAAAAAGCTAATTCGGCTGTTTCTGTGAAGGATCAGAGCACCTGTTCCTACGTAAACATTGCTCAGGTATTAAAGTTGTTTGCATACCGGCTCCACATGATTTATGGTGATTGGTGACACCTTTCAAAGTGACTGACCTCCCTTGCTTTCCCGTGATGCCGTTACACACGACAGCGCTCAGCCTGTCAAGAGGACACCCGCTAAACACATCACCCTGACCTTTGCTTCGGACCCTAAACCCCGTCTTCATTACCTCATGCTCCCTCTATGTGCAGCAGGACACACTCATGGCATTCCGCGGCAACACAGTGCATGAGAATCCAAATCACAAAACTTAAAGACGTGTCCTTGTAAACAGGCCCACAGAACTGTGAATAACAGAAAACAAAATTCTAGGGCAATTGTTAACTGCCGCACATGGCACTGGTAATAAAGATTATTGAGATGTGGCAAAGAACATTATTTAATACATAGGTTATAAGATCTGCTCTAGCCACATGATTAATATTGGCACCAGGGGTATATACTGTATTTAAACAAAACCTATACATCCTTTGTGAAAAGAAGTGCTATAATCTGCTTGGGACAAGAATCTATGAGATTTCAAGATCAAGAATTGCCTTTCATAAACAGGTACTAAACAGGTAGACTCTTTTATTCAGATGACAAAGAAGTATTAACTAAATACTTATAGCCAGGTACACAGCAATACAAAGAAAGGATGTGGCCAGAAAAGTCTGTTCATGTCCATCTTCACACTATTTGGCTCATAACTAGGGCTGCAAGATTAATCGATATCGAATGCAATAACCTAACCCCAAAGGCTGAGGTTTATGTTCTTCCTTGCGTCTCCAGCGTTTCATGAAGCTGAAATGGAATGAAGGAGTACTACTGCAATATGTAATAGCAGTTTTAGGAGTATATTTTGCTGACAATACTAGGGCAGTGACAATAAACAAAAATATTGGTCACCGTGATGAAAAGGAAGTACGATTAGTTGATCTTAGCATTTTTTTTCATAATTGGCATCATCGCTTGATAATCCACAGTCACATAATTACTGTGATAACTTTGTTAATCACAATCATTTTGTCCAACAAACTTGTGATACAAAAATGTCCATATTGCCCTATACTAAGACAATACTGAATTACATGAAAAATATACAACATAAATATATAACATAATTTCTGTCTGAGAAATCGCAATTATGTTTTTTGTCAAAATGGTGCAGCCCCTACATAAGTGTGGCTATAAATATGTTTTTGTTTCACCTAGCAATTCACTTTTTACATCTTGTGTCCACTGCTGGCAGGTGCATCAGTAAACCAAGCCGCTGCTCGAGGTTTATAAATAGATTGCAGAAAGGTAATATGCACAAGTGACCTGCTATTTTGGGGCAAGGCTTGAACTTTTGTAGTAAATGACGGCATGTCCTAACGCGGCTGACACAGAAGATTAATATCATAGCACAGATGCTACACATTTCAAGTCACTCAAGGCTAAAACAAGTGTGAAGATGATCACTGACACATGGTATGGAGACAAGTCGCTGGTGCAAATACAGTATGTTGTCTCAGCCAAAGAAATATTCCTACAAACATTGTGCTAATCAATCTAATCAATAAACAAACAATCCTCCGGTCTCTAAACAGGCTAACTTGTAACTTGGTGGAACATAGTCTTGACAATGTGCCTCATCATAAAACATAGCTTTATAAAATATTTAATTCTTATTCAAGTTTAAGGCGAGACACTGCAGGTGGATAGGGGAAAAAATGAAATTGAGTGATATCAATTTGAAACTTATGCATTGACATGAATATGAGAAAAAATATGTATTGCAAGTGTTCTGTCATTTTATGTTTCCATATAAAAAATAAGGCATTTTATTTAAAAAATGGCCAAACTTCCCTATATGTTCAGCGACAAAATCTAAATAGTGAATATGAAATAGAGATGAATGTGTATGATTTAATTTATTCATCTCTATTTCATATTCACTTGTTGGTATATTAGTTACAAAGATTTGTTCACAGGAGATTTGGGATATTTTCTTTAGTTTTTGAATAAACTCAGTAATGAATAAACTCAAAAACATTTATATTTTATTATTAGTTTTATTCTTGATGGTGAATTTCCTGACTTTTTGCACCTCCCTTTGTGATCCTATATTAAGAGCTGTTGTAACAAGTACATTTCTCCATTGTGAGATCAATAAAGTATTATGTTATCTTATCTTAAATCAGGCTAATAATACAAACCTTTAAAATATTATGTCCGAGACTGGAAAAATTGCAGTCTGGATGCGACTAAAGTGGATGTCGCTACAATATGAGAAAAGTTTATGAATTTTATGCATTTTATGAAAATTGTCCTTGAATTTACAACTTCCCATAATATAGTTCTGTGGAGAAATGTTAAATCATTGCAATAATTACACTCCTGATTGTAAAGATCAGGCCATTTACTGAAAATGAGTTTTGCCTGCAGTGTCTCCCCTTAAAAAGATAATATGAACATGCAAGCTGGTATTATTTCACAGGAATTAATCAAATTCGTACCATAAATTGAGGAGAGTGCTGCCTGGAACAAAGGAT
>OMNZ01040230.1:17845-38186 GCA_900303255.1 Lesueurigobius sanzi | reverse complement strand
AGAACTGTTGTCTGTCTCTTCTTTCTCTCTTGTTTCTTTCTCTCCCTCTCTCCTTCCTCTCTCCCTCCCTCTCTCTTCTGTCTCTCTCCTTCCTCAGCCTCTCTCTCTCCGTCCTCTCTCCCTCCCTCTCTCTTCTCTCTCTCTCTTTCCTCTCTCACTCTCCTTCCTCTCTCTGTCTCTCTTCTTCTCTCTCTCCCTCTTCTTTCTCTCTCCTTCCTCTCTCTCTTCTTTTTCTCTCTCCTTCCTCTCTCCCCCTTTCCTTCCTCTCCCTCTCTCCTTCCCCTCTCTCTATCTCTCTCCTTCCTCTCTCTTTCTCTTCTTCCTCTCTCCTTCTGTGTATTCCTTTGGTATTTGGAAAGTAACTGTATTCAAAATACCCTTAAATGAGAGAGTATTTGTACCTGAATACAGTTACTCAAAATGAGTATTCTGAATAAGTATTTTAAATACATGTATTTAGTTACTCCCCAACACATATGTACAGATATATGATTCTGTATATCATATATCAAATATGAGAAACAACTGTATTGCAAGTTTTCCATCATATTTCCATAGTAAAGGCTCTATACCTGACTTTCTTTTTGTAGTGCAGCATTATTTTTGCCCCATAAAAGTATGTTGTAAAAGTAATAACTTGTGGAAAAAATAAGCCTGATGCATGAAATCTGTATTGTATTATGATTTGTTGATGCTGTGTATGGTCAACCCAAATAGTCAATATGTGTACCTTTTTGTCACATATTGACTCTGAAGGACAGCCGTGACGGTAAAAATACCTATTTCGTCACATTTTGACTTAAAAAGTTAAATATCAGGTTTAGCATCTTTATGTGTAAAAATTGCCAAAATTCTCTATTTTTAGCAATAACATTCACATAATGTAAAATGGCATATACTGTATATTTATGGTGTGAATAAGTCTGTAAAAATTAAAATTAAAATCTTCAGGCGTTCCAAATGAAATAAATTGGGTTAAGAATTAAATATTGAAAAATCCCTCTGCAAAAACTTCAAAATGTTGTTAAGTGCACGACTGGAAAGTTTGGAACCTGTAGGAGCTACTAAAGCCGAGATGTTGTCGCCACAACGTGAGAAACATTGAAGTTACAATTTGTCACATAGTTCCATGGAGAAATGTTGAGTCAGTGCAATAATTACACTCCGAGATTTATTTGTTTCCCGTTGCAATTGTTTATGTTGACCAACCAGACCAAACTGGCTCAAAATCAGAACATGTGAGTTTTGCTTGCAGTGACTCCCCTTCAGGGACAAACCTGTTGATTTTAAGCCTCAGTTCTGCATGATCAATCCACTTCAACATCTTCCTTGAAGGCACAACATGTTCATAAAGTCCCCCATGTGTCCAAAATGTTCACTTGTACAGGTTCTAGTTGGCTCCGTTCAGCCTGGGAACGGCCGGTGTGAGAGGGGTGTATAGTCCCGCCCCTTCCTCCTCTGTCCCAGGGCATTGTAGTGCTTCCTGTCTGGGCACGGCTTATCTCAGCATCGACAACGCCGGCTCACAAAGACCTCCAAACACATAGAGAAAACACACACACACACACACACACACACACACACAGCAGTGAAAAGATCCAGGCTGCGCTAACGGGCTGATCAGTTTACGTAACGGTACGGCAGGGGTCACCTTCTACTGTTAAATCATCACAGACTGTTGCAAGTGGAAGAGGGTCTCAGGTGACAGCGGCAGATGGGTGGGTGAGGGTAGAGGATGGGCATCGGGGATTTTCTAATCGCATCATGGTTTTGTGACTGCCTTATGAACAGTTGGTAACGTTTTTGATTTATGTTCTTATTACATGTACAGTACAGTGACACTGTTTCTTTGTGGTGGTTTTTTCGGGGCAGATTGGGATTGTAACATTTCTAATTTTGCCTGGACACAAAGAAATACTTCAGTCTCCAATATACAAGGTCTAACATGTGCAATAACCTCAGTGTTTACGAAACCTGCAATGTCACTTATTAGTTATCTTATCTTATTTTTTAACCCAGTGTACATAAGAGATGTCTTTATACAGTTTATACAGTTGAATGCTAAGAGACACTTATTTTATTGTTATCATTATTAGCCTTTTTTAAATATAGCTTTTTGGCACATTTCCTGACTTTTTGCACCTCCCTGTGTGATCCTGTCCTAAGAGCTGTTGTAACAAGTGCATTTCTCCATTGTGAGATCAATAAATATCTATCTTATCTTATCTTATTATTTCACTCTAGATTGATGCAGACCTGAAAATTGAAAAGCCATAATAAAGTACTTTCTCTTTTGAATTTGTTGCTTAATTCCTTGTCTGCTTTTGTATTAATACAGATATACAAACACATGCAAAAAAAAAATATATATCTTTGCATCTGGTGTGCTGGCTCAATCTAACATTGGCTCAAGCAATTATTCAGATTTTTCATCACTAAAAACATGCAACTTTGGCCAAAACATTGTGAAATACAGGACAACTTGCACCACATTATTTTAAAGTTTATGGGAATAAGCTACAGCACATTTTTTTTTAATGTTTTTTTATTTCTTGAAATGTATTTTGTTCCCAATTCACCTGCAGTGTTTTGCCTAAATAAATTATGTCCATATATGAAATGGTATGGAGTTGTGTGCATTTTTTGTTTGTTTCTGTAAACTCCAAAGTTAAAAATTAACAAATGAATTGACAAATATTACTTTGACAGTCTGCTGATGTTAGACACAACATTTAGCATTAAAGGCCCTATATTTTTCCCGCTCAAAAAGAAAGCTTATTCATTTAAAATTATTAGTTAGGCCAAAAAACCTCCACTGGAAATATCATAAAAATTGCCAAAATAACATCTTCAGGGGATGTGCAAGATACAGTAAATGTTGAATTAAAAGGGTTCATTTTGGTGATATCGGTGTGTTTTTCTAGAGGCAAATTTGGTGTTATTTTTTACCATCATAAAACAGCTATTGAAAAATGACCAGTGGGTAACTCATTACAAAAGTAACTAGTTACAGAAATATTACTGTTTTCAGTAACTGAGTAATATATTACTTAAACAAAATGCAGTAATATATTAGTCAACTCAAGTTACTTCAAAGTTACAAGTGCAACTCCCCCCAAATAAGATGCAGCACCAAATTAAGTTGGACACTGGTGTAGAAAGAGGCTCGTGAAGCAAACCTCATCAAAACAAAACACAAAAGAATGTGGACGGCTGAGGAAAAGGACATTTTTGACTACACTTTGCGTTATTATCACTATTTTCAGTTAATATTTGGCCAAAAGTAACTCAAATGTAAGTCAAAGTAGTGTAACTCAGTTACATTTTTGCAACAGTAATATGTAACACAAACATGTACCATGTTTAAAGCTGTAACTAGTAATATTAATATAGTAATAATAATATAGAATATACTACAATTTTAAAGTAACTTGCCCAACACTGAAAATGACTGATCCATTAACCACAAAACAAGATGAATTTATCACTGTGCTTTGTGGTCAAAAGCTTAATAGATCAGTCAAAGTGTAAAACTGATGGATTTGGTGTCTGATGCCAAGTGTTGGTGATCTTCCAAAAAGGAAAATTGATTTAGCAAAATAACATAAGATTGAACTACTTCTTTGTTTCCAGGTTAAATCTTACATTATTAAACATTCAATCTGGCCCAAAGCCTGAAAGTTGAAAACACTGCCTGCTTTGTCTCCCCTAAACATCATTATCCGTCAGATATATGCACCACTAATGACCAGGTCCGAGCTGGCTCCTCCCTCCGCACGGCTGCTGTTGTTGTGATTTGGGAGATGCAGATTCCTGTCCTTTCTCTCCTCTTTTTGTCCGGCCCGGCAGGACTCCTGTAGGCCGGGATTAACCCTTCGCACCCCTCCGCCCCGCTGCCTCCCTCCTCCTCCTCCTCCCGGTCGCGGCGCACTGTTTGTGGACGCAGCTCATCTGGATCAGCCCCTGCTTCCTCCGCACAGGCCCTGTAGAGTTTTCCTCCTGGATGGCTCTCAATGCCAGGGGGACGTCCCTGCGCGGGGATTAGAGACATTCACACGCTGGAGGGATGTGTGGTCAGGTGAAAAGTTCTGACCCCCCGCCGCAGCTAAACAACTATTTCACTATACGCTCCATTCATGAGTGAAGGAGCTCACTTTAGACCTCGCCATTAAAACGTATGTGATCCGAAAGACGGTGGGAAGAGAACTGGCAGCGTTCTTCCTAAATAATGTTTCATGAAGGGAAAAAGACTATGTCATTGCCAGTGGCTACAGTTACGTGCCCAGAGAAATCAGATTACTGGAGTGGAGTGGTCTAACAATATGAGACAGTAATCAGATCTAATTGTTGTTTAGTGGAAGTGTCTACTTGCCCCAGCACTAGCATGGGCCTAGCATGGATGGACTGTGGCCAATCAGCACGGTAGAAAGCTAGAAAGGGGCTACGGCTTAATTTCAAAAAGTAATCTTTTGGGAGATATGAAGATTTTGAAGGAAGAAAAAGTCCATGACAATCACCACCTCCTAATCCAATATTTATGAAAATTGTAGTCACCCTTTCTATCAAACATGAGCAGTTTGTTTTCTTGGCTCGAGTGGAATCCTTTCACTGCTGTAAAACGGTGCAGCTAAATCAAATCAGTGACAGGTCTGAAAGGCCATTACCTATTTATCATTTGAACTGTTTGGTGATCAAATGGCTCTTTGTTGCCTCAGTCGTCCTGTAGTGGATGCAACACAAAACTAGAGACATAAAGGTTGTTTTGTGTGTGTCTGTGACTCCCTTTGAGATGGCTTCTGTTGTGATATTACAAAATAAATTGATTGATTGGTGTGCTTTGTATATTTTAGTAATTCAAGTCATTTTCTATACATATTCTGTCGCAATTTTTCAACACAACATTTAAAAAGCGAAAAACGTTTTTTCAACAAATTTAGGAATGACTTAATTGATCATTTCTGCAGTTTTTAGTGTAATGATTTTGATCTTATATTGTTGCCTGTAATCTTTGGCTGTGCTTTATTGGTGTGAAAGATCAATCAAAAGTCAGATTGTCAAGTATGTCTGATAATGTTTACATAGCCACTTCAACCATTGATTGATTGATTGATTGATCTTATACTTACAGTAGTTACACATTTCATCACATTAAGGCTCAAAAGGAGTATAAAGAAAGGCCGTACATAGTGTCTATACATTTTTCAGTTGGTCTGTGTGACTTTTAGAAGATCAATGTTAAAGTCCCCACAGATAAACATGTCTTTCTGGTTATTTTTTTTAAACAACTGTTCCATGTATTCGATAAATACTTCCATATCAGCGCCCGGTACTTTGTATATACATGATATTGTCATATTTTTCCTTTAGTCCATAATGATCTCTGCTGTGATGCATTCAAAGACATTATTCAATGCTATTGTCATACCATTGACCAGTTGTGCTTTTAGTTCATTTTTTACATAGAGAGCAACCCCTTTTCCAATTTTATGGTTTCTATTTTGTTTGTACATGAGATAGTCATCCAATTCGAAATATCCATATTTGTTTTCCGTTATCCATGTTTCGGATAGAGCGATTATATCAAACTTAACAGTTTCTTTCACAACTTTTATGGGAAACATTATTATAGAGATGTACAGTATGTCTGGATCTACATCATGTAGCATATTCAATGGCTTGTGTCCAATGTTTGTAAATATTTCTGGCTCTGATTCCTGGATATCACTTAGGTCTTCACTGTCTGAAGATGAGTCATTCAACACAACTATCAGACTTTTTGTGTACAGGATATGTAACTGCAGCCAGTGTCACAGACCCTAGACTCAGGTGTAGTGTCAGGCCAAAGGCATGATGGCAGTTAGCACTCACAGCAAACAGGTCCCGGTCCCAGGTCTGTGTGGAGTTTGCATGTTCTCCGCCGGTTGCTCCACTAAAAAATGTACAATAGGATCCTTTCTGGGGCCAGGACTCACCTGAAAAAGAGATTGTTAATATGAGTGGGACTTTCCTGGTTAAATAAAGGTCAAAAATAAAAAATAAAAAATTGGCTGGCATTATGCTCCAGTACTGATCAAAAGTTGAAGATCTAGAGATGGATGCTGCAGCCCATTGATGAATGACTCAAAAGACATGCATCATCAACAGTAGCTATTTTTCATTTGATGTTAAGTGGGTTTTGTCATGTTTGCGGATCAGCCATCGACTAATACTGTCCTTAATACTGTATTTTGCATCGGAGCCTCACAAAACTGTAGAAAAAGGACCTGAAGATCCAATAAGAGCTAATGAGATCTCACAATTTGAATGGCAAAGGCTTGAGATGGTGGTGCGTTGGGGTGAGGAGCCGGGGCGGTGGGCCTGACTGAGCGGCAGCGGGGTTCCCATGGTGCGCTGTAGTGAAAGGGGTCGGCCCCCTGCGGGTTTGGGCCTCTCTCATTCACCTCCATTCTGTTCATAGAGAGCTAATCAGACAGCAGGGTGAGAAACACGTTTATTAAGCTCCAGTAGGTGTCTAACTATCACTTAGTCACGTTCACACAGAATGGAGTCGGTGGTTGACGAACACTGCAGCAAAATCTGATGATAAAGGCATAGTGTTCCTCCCAGTGAATAAAATAAAGGCAATATGTTTGTTAACAGTGTTTTAATTTGTGAAAGAAAGTATTAAAAATAAAACACAGTCCCTTTGCTGTGACTGGGCTTGGCTCTCCTCAGATCTGAATCTAAAGCCTGGTTTATGGTCGTACTGTGAGATGAATTCTTTATTTAACACACAAAAGCACGAGGTACACAAAGTATCACTCGAAAATAAATTGGACAAAGCAGATCAAAGGAGTTTGTTATCTGTTGAGCATGGATCAACCAATCACAGAGCTGCACTGTCCGGCACGATGCCATGTCGTGACATTTGGGAGGTACGTTCGACGGTGATGGGAGGAGCTGACGGACGACCACAAACCAGCCTTCACTTTGCCAGGAGTGGGGACATCACTAGCTGGTCTTCAAAGCCAAACAGGAAGTTTTAATGCTTCCGGTGTTATTAAGAAAGGAGCATTGTTAAGCTAGAAGATTGTGGCAGAAGTCACAAACAGGCTTCGGCGAGATATACATTTTTAACACTTTATTGTGCCCTCCTGCGGTGTGATAAAAGTGCCAACGTTTTTGTGAAATACAATGAATAGTTAATTATTAATTAAAAGTTAATTTGAGAAGAAAACAACACAGGGGGTAAATGATCAAGACTAAATAGCGAGTGCAAATTGCAAAATAAAACATGCAATTTTGTGGCCATATTGTACCAGATGTAACTTTTGAAATCACGCTTTATACAGTAGTAGGGCCACAAATCTGGTGTGTAAATGAGATAATTCTACATACGTGGAAAATGCACAAATAACTGGGCTGCTGATCCACTTTTGCACATGCGCAAATACTTGGTAAATGACCATTGTGTAGAGCAGACCTCACTTTTAAGTCTGTCAGAGCCACGTTACCTCCTCTCTAACCTGCATCAGACGGTGGAGCTGTCATTACATAATCTGTATGAAAATACATTTCATCATTCCTTCAAATGAAAGAGCATGTATGGTTGGCATTTCTGGCATGTCTTTCTCTGGATTTTGCCACAGAAGTCACTCTTCAACAGTAACACATTCAACACTCTATAACCTGGCTTGTCGGCCTTGTCCCTACAGCTTTAAATATAGTCTAATATACAATGGCTGAAATGAGCACTTTTTGGAATAGCATTTCTGAATGTCACAGGCGATGGGTGGTGTCATGCCCAGATGCTCAGATTAGCGGCTCGCTAACAGCTACAGCTAACCACAAATCACCTGCAGAAGCCATCAGCGGAGCCAGGCAAGAGTATTTATATTTAGTGAGAGCAAAAGGAGGAAGAACGGTCCGGGTCAGCCAAAGAATAACAGGCTAATAACAATGTCTATTGAAGGGGCTGTTTGAGAGCTTCCCTTGGGAAAAGCCAGAGCTTTCCTGTCAGACTGACTCCTGACTTCTTGTGTCTGTGTGCGTGCGTGTGTGTGTGTGTGTGTGTAATGTGTGCCACATGAGTAAATATCTGTCTCTTGTCTAAATACAAACATTTTGTTCAGCGTGGCTCTTCTGAGGAAAGCAGTACTGTATTTAGAGTCCTGTGCTGAACCAATCTAACGCAAGTTTGATATACATTTGTGCTCAAATGTTTACACACCATTTTAATCTTTTGGCCATTTTTCATAGAATGTGAATAACACAAAAGTCATTTTTTCCACCAACTGGTTAGTGGTTGTGCGAAGCCATTTATTGTCAGAGAACTTAGCTTTTGTTTCATAATGAAACAGAAACTACTCAAATGTCCCTGATCTAATGTTTACATGACCTTCAACTACTGCCAGGAAAATTGTTCAGGAGCAAAGAAAAACTCACTTCAGCTGAAATACAGGACTCTCTGAAAAAAATTATGTTTGTTTCAAGATACACAATATGTAAACTTTTGATCAGGGACAGTTGGCTAGTTTCTAGTTGAAAAGTGAAAACAATAAATGGCTTCACGCAACCACTAACCATGAGCGAAATAAAGGTTATTGTGTTATCATTTATAACCTATGAAATGCATAAGTTTACATCCCCTGACATTCTGTCTTTGAGCAAACATTCTGCCTGACTTTAGAGCACCTTACACCTTAACCATAGATCTTTTTTCATAGAGGGCCATCATTGAATTATATACAGAATGGGGGGCACAGATCGGTGGCCAGTGGAGTCAAACATTCAACTGGGTTCATGTAAGAGAGGGTTAAACCTTTCCCCACACCTGTATTTAGTCTGGAACCATCTCTAGCGACGTGTGCCAATTCAACAAGAAGATTGTGGGCCACCAAGAATTGGTCAGAGGGCCGCATTTGGTCCCCGGCCACACTTTGGACACCCCTGCCTTAGATGTTTATGGTATACAGTCCCGATCAAACGTTTACAACCAGTCCAAAATGGAGTAAAGTTAAGTTAAGTTATTGAACACAATAATTAAACTGAAATGGGCTGTTTTGCAGCTGATCAAAAGTTTCGGACCACAAAACAACTCAGTAACAATCATTTTTACAGACAGAAAGGTTTCTTTGTATGTGTGAGAAAGTGGACACAAAGTGCTCAGGAAGTCAGTACCACAAAATTTGTTTTTTTGGGAAGTTGCTCTTTGGCGTTTGGGGGACAGAAACTCTGTGTCTCCTCCCATGTTATAATTCTCTATTTACATTTTCTAAAAAGTATTTATTGTACTGGGCTAATACATATTACAATCTTTTAAAACATGTTGCTGGCTTCTTCCACATGTATTGACTCCAACAAGCCTTTTTTAAATATGTATTAGCCCAGTGCAATAAAGGCTTTTTAGAAAATGTAAATAGAGAATTACAATGTGGGAGGAGTGCCTTGGTTCTTTGTTTTTCTCTTGGTCTGAGTATCTTGCACTTAACCTAACTTCCTTCTCCCAAGACGCATCGAGCTGCATTGTGGCATTGTGGGAAGAATGGTGGCTGAAAGACCCACGTCCCACGACGTCCCACGTGAAGGCAGTAGGTGGTGACCCTCTCGTTCTCCGTGGTGAACTCCAACATGTGCAGACTGAGCTGGGAAACTTTGTGCCAGCCCACCATCTCTGACAGGGGGTGAGCCCAGAGTAAGTCATTGCACAGGGACCTGGCCTCTCAGCGGGGGGCAGATCAACCAAAGGTCAGAAGTGTTTTCAATGAATCAGCTGTTATTTGTCAGATTCAGATATATAGTTCTTCACAATCATCTGATGAGAGAGTAGGACTTTTCTGTATGATGTTTTCATGTTCTCTCCCGTGCTCTGGTTTGCCTTACCACTAAAACATGTGCGCCTGGTGAGCCCAGACTCACCTGTAAAATAGATTCTGAATCTCACCGGGATTAAAAAGAAAACTTTAAACTAAAAATATTGTTTGTTTTTAGAACTTTACCTAGAACAATGTCTGCATTAATAGATAGAGCCAAGTGTAAGTAAAAGTGAATGGGTTTTCTTTTGTGGTCATGAAATTACAAGTTGTATTTGAATGCAATTTGTGCAGATTATATTATAACACATTGGTGAAAGCTGTCCTTAAGTCCTGTTTAGAGGAATGGGTTTGTCTCTCATGATTTTTGAGATAAAGGATTGAGGATTTTTTTTCAGAATCCAATATGTGTGTGTTCCAGTAAATGTTTTGGCCTTTTCCCACAGTATTTTACACCAGTCCAAAAGTGTTACTGAACTGATTAACTAAGTACTGTAAATACTGGGTGTACATGTTCAGGTTAAGAGAGCAAAAGAGGGTTAGCCTTTTATTTGTGTGTATTTGTATGCCCCTTTGACCTAACCTATCCAACATTTTAAAAAGTACAGTTGTGCTCAAGTATAGGCTACATATCCTTTTGAGTTTACATACCCTTATAATCTTTTGGCCATTTTAATGTTTACATGACTTTCAACAACTGCCAGGAAAATTGTTCAGGAGCAAAGAAAAACTCACTTCAGCTGAAATACAGGACTCTCTGACAAAATTGGACTCTCTGAAAAAATGTATGTTTGTTTCAAGATGCACAATATGTAAACTTTTGATCTGGCTATTTTCTGGTTGAAAAGTGTAAACAAACAGGTTTTTTGACAATAAATGGCTTCACACAAACCACTAACCATGAGGGAAGTAAATGTTTTTGTGTTATCATTCACATTCTGTGAAATGCATACGTTTCTGTCAGGGTAAACTTTTGAGCACAACTTTTTAAAATGTTGGATAGGTTAGGGTCAAAGGGACATACAAATACAAGTAGACTATGTAGGCTAACCCTCTTTTTTGTTTAGGGTAAGTTTGCCCTCTTATGCATATGTTGATTCATCAGAAGTATTACATTTGTGTCCATATTGGTTGATTTGAAATCTCCAAATATATTCAGTGTAAATTAAAAGCTCTATCTATGATCTCTAAACCACAATAATACAGCTCCATGACTGACTGAAGCACTTTGTCTCCGTCTTTTACCGATCAAAATCATATCAACTCTCCACATCACTGCACAAACACGGCAATCGTCTCGACCATCTCCGTCTGACACTCAAAAATTCTCCCATTGTCTCCGTGCTCCGAACCAGAAACGTCAACGCCGGGACGACTCATTCAGCCAAGATATGAAAACAGCAAAATGACTCCCGACGAAAAGGAAGGAGGCCTCACTCTGTCACTGAAGCTCCTGACAGTATGCTTTTAAACACAATCTTCGTCTATTCTCCGCGAACTTCACAAGGATTGGCTCTTTTGTTCGCGCTTGTCATAGCAACATCTGGGCCAAGAGCGGGATCGGGTTTCAGCCAGGCCGGAGTTGAATTGGGCGAGATGGGTTACCTCCGAGGGGCTGCAGACTTCTGACACTCTTGAAGTCTCGGGGCGGACATGTTTTGGGATTGCTTTGGGAGGTTGTGGATGAGGAGAGCGTCTGGTCAGGGTGAGTGATGGAGACGAGCGAATGAAAGGAAATGTGAGATCATTGCAGGACAATGGACGGTTTGGAGATGTTTTACAGGTGGCGCAAATGTAAACAAATGAAATGCATGTATTAGCAGATGTGGCTTTACTCAACAAGAGATATTGCTAGTAATAACTGTAGCAAGTAGAAGAGAAAATGTGTAGGATTAGACAATTATTTTTGATTTTTTTGTAGTACTAATCCAAGGGCAAATCAGAAAATAATGTAAACATTCTGAATAAGACAAAAGTAGATAAAACTTTCTCACAGTACTTGAATCTTTGCCTACTGTGATAAGAGCAGGGGTCACCAATTCTCACGGTCCAATATACTTATCTAGGCGTACCTGTCAAGTGTCCCGTTTTGGCCGGGAAACTACCATATTTTACCCCTCTTTCCTGCCACCTTCCCGTAATAATATCCTGTAAATTTCACGTATTTTAACAAAAGAATGATACGAAACGCTCTCTCCAGACTGAACTCTGTCACTAGCCTCACGAGAACTGCCTCCCGCAGCAGGCTGGGCAGCAGTTAGCCTAGCATCACCAGGTTTGTGGGACAGCGGGGACAAACCATGGGACAAACCTGGCTGTCAAGGTTCCCGTTTTGGCCGGAAAATTTCCCTTATTTGGATACAAAACTTGACAGGTATGATCTAAGGACGAATTAACAAAGAAATTGACAAATTACATTTAAAGTGGAGCAAATAATAATAAATTCAGCTTCTGCTTATTGCAATAACAAGGTGTGCAAATCTTTTACAAGGATGAGTGCAATGGTTGCAAATGACCCTGGATGAAGTAAAAGATCAAATCTGCGGACCTCGAACCAATTTAGTTGGGGAGCCCTGCTTTAAAGTAATTTCGTCAACCCTGTATCCAAGGAGATAACTGTGATGGCTCAGTGTTTCTCAAATACCAAATCATCTGGAGGAAAGTACTATTCACCAATGCACCAATGATAATAGTTGCATTTACCAGATTTCACAGATGAACTACAATGGGCCTCATTCATGAATATTTTCTTAAGAAAAGGTTCTTAAGTACAACTTAGGAGAAACTTAAGTCTGATTCACAAAGCGTTCTTAAGAAGACAACACTGTTCTTAAAGAGAGATGATTTTTTTGTGCGTAAGAGTCCTCCTGACTGTTCTTAGGATTTGTTCTTCCAGAAGAGCTCTTTCAGCTAAGAACAAATTTTGTGAATGCCCAAAATGTTCTTAAGTCGGCCTTAAGAACAAATTTGTGCGTAAGTTTGTTTTGTGAATGAGGCCCAATGTTTGCAATCAACTAAATGGGGTATTTGTTAATCCTAATTTGTTTAGCACTGCATATTTTAGTTTTTTCTCAATGTAAATGCTTTGGAAATTAACGGCCTGATTTACTAAACAAGGTTTGAACGTCTACTTAAAAGCAGGACATGCCAATAGCCTGTGGCTCCTAATCCTTTTAATTGGACCTTATTTATAGGAACTGTTTATATTATTGGTGGCTCAAATCTGATAAATAGGCGTAGTGGCCTTTTAGTGTTAATGAACTGCACCTGCTTTTTGCACCACTTTAGCACATACTATCTATTCTGCATTTGTGCAAACACTACATGCCCTTAATGTGCGCTGTGGACTGAATCTTAATTTAAACAATGAATCACAAAGTCAATCACAATTGTAATACTATTCAGACAAATAACGAATCATATCGTTAATAATTGTTTTAATTTAGCAAAAGACGCCACCGGATGGCAGTAGAAGCCTGCAATCACCCTTAATCAGAAACCTTTTCACTTCTCACCTCTGCCCTCTCCGCTGGCCCTCCCCTTGATCTCAGCCTGCTGGACCATCTTCATCCATCTCTGACAGTTGTGCTCATTTCCCTCGGGCATGCCTCTCTTGTACACTGGGTTGTTTGCTGCTGCTGAATGTATGCGTGAACAGTAGTGTCTTTACGATCCCCAAACCCCCAGGACTCCCATAAACCAGCAGACTTTATAGCCCAGGTCGTTAGGGGGATAATGGAGAGTGGATGTCCTAACACGCTGGGTGTTTCTAACAGCAGGCCAGGGAATAGGGTTCTGTAATGCTATCGACCAACAATGGAGCAGTACATGCTTTCAAGATTCCTTTATTAAAAGATGAGGGCTGATAAAAACCTTAAAACCATGTAGGAGGATTCTGTGGATGGAGTCTACATGTGCTAACTGTGTCACAGTAACAGGTTAAAGGTTCTTCTTCTTCTTCATGCTGATGTAAACAACAAGTCTTGACAAAAATCAGCTTTATAATTGAAGAGTTTATTTGCAAAAACAGATAAGTGCCATTGACAAAAATCAATGTATGCTTGTAATTTTATCTTTGTCTAGGTGTGTTTTTAATGACCAGATCTATTTTAGTGAATCAGACATATGAAGACACTTGTTATGGATCAAATTGATTCAACTTTGCTTCCACTGGTGCCCCCTGTAGCGCACAGTGATGAATATCGTAAACTACATTGTAAAAAAATCAAACCGGAGATATCTGTTTTTGCAAATGAACTCTTCAATTATAGATGCACCTCACACAAAGGGCGTGTTCCCCCCATAAATGCTTGCTTTAATAATATATTGAAAGACAAATTCAATTTCATTTCACTACTAGAAAAAAAAAATCACCTCATTGTGTCCCCCCCCATGCCCCTGATATCACCAAGCAGACTGTCCCTCCCCTTATCTAGCGAAACTGACCCCTGATTGGCTGGTTGTAACATTGGTCCTGGGCAAACAACTTTGACATTGGTCCTGGACTCTTAATTACTTGGTGATATCAGATCGTCCTAGTCCCTAAGTCCTACACTACTGGCCATCCTATGAGGAGCAATGGAGGAGCAACCGCAGTGCAGCATCTGGGGAACCACAATCTATCTGAAGGATTAGCAAATTGCGCATGTTTTAGACACCCAACCCACGTCCAAAGAGTTATGTGTGGGTGAATTTCCAATTTATGGTACCAATGGTGTACCAATGAACTAAGACATCTAGTTTCAAAATTATAATATTAGTTGCATTTTGGAATAATTAAAAAAACATTTATCTGCATTCAACAAATTCTTCTGTGTAATTAATTCTTTAAAATAGATTTTGACCTGCAAGCTTTCGTGGACAGAATAGCATGGCGTAAAAGAGGGTGAAGAGTAGGTAGGACTTCCAAACACTTGGAACTGTAATGAACAATGTGTGACTATGCTAATGCACACTAGCAGGCCTCCTTCTAGATTTTGGGGCAGGACTTTGGTCAGAAGTATACAGCTGCAACCTATTGACCATGTTTTAGGTTACTGTTGATATCTAGAGCTCCAACAGGAAATCCTCCAAGGCACATGAGACTTAATTGAAGGACATGTCAATGCTCTGTGGTCCATACAGTCTTCTCCTTGCTTCTCTCTTGCCCATATATTCTCTTGCGCTGGATTTCCCCACTGTAGGCCTAAAACAACATGATCTTATCTCATTTATCCTATGCACTCATGCGTTTGCCTGTCATTGTTACTCTTTTCTCTCCTCCCACCTCTCCCTGTGGCTACGGGGCGGCTGGTTCTGTCCTTTTGTCGGCGTGGCGCATACCTCCAGAGCACTGAGGTGAGCGGTCCGGCAGATGTAGTTCTCAGATGGAAACACTCCGCTTTAGCGTATATGGGGGACACGGCAGGGGTGTCCGTTGGCCCCAGGGCTCTTCACCGACAGGTTAATTGTCCTGTCCCAGCCCAAACCATTCTGTCCTGCTTGGAATAAGGGCGATCCGTGGAAAGGTCTTGTGACAGTGCAGCGTTCCAGCCGAGTGCCCTCCCACACCACCTCCCCCACCACCCCACTGTCCACCCCGTCTGGCCCCCAGCTGTTTGGCCACAGATGGGCGGCTTCCTGTCAGAGGCTGCTCCACATGTGAGGGCTTTTTCACTCTTTCTTCTGCGCCAGTGTTTTGAGACAGTCCCGTATCATCAAAGCCTTCACCCCAGGCACTCTTTGGGTCTTAGGCTCTGCACTCTCCTTTGGGTCATGTGTCAGCTTTTAACCACAGATGGATGAGAGTTTAATTAATGAAATTATGCTTTAACTATTAATGAAGTTCAGCGCTCACAGTATGAATTGAATACATCCAAAATAATAGAAAATATGTACATTGTGCATTGGTCTTCTCTACTTTATTCATTATTCATGGGACAATGTGTACAGATGCAGTGATCTAATAGAGACGGAGATGTACTGCACCAGATTATAGCTAAATAAAACAGTGAATATTTATGTTTTATTGATTTTATCGGTTTGATTTCATTTGTCTTTTGAATTTAAAACAATGTTATGCCATTTGAGTTACATTTGAATGAAAAGTCCGCAACAAAGGGTCTTTGAACTTAGCTAATTTCCATCTGTAGTAAATTAACAGTGCACATTCTTGGCTGAAGGGCATCAGGTGGTGATTGCAGACTAGAAATTTTTGACTCAGATGCCCCGAGGCACCAAGCCACACCCCATTGTCAAAGTCTGATCAATGAGTGACAGTGTCATAAGAACCCTGAAACATGGCCAAAAGTTTCTTCTTGGGTAAACTCCGATTTGACTTGACTCAAGTCAGACCAGAGCCCAGTTGTGTGATCCTTTGTTCGGCTTTCACCTTATATTTCTCCAAACAAAGTTTTATTGACAAGGCTGCTGCCGTTGACATTTGAGAACAAAGCAACAATCCACCCCTGGCTTGTGGATTTGTTAAACGTGTTCTTGCAAAACTTAACTGTTCATGAATACATGTTGGTTTTCCTTTTGCTTCTTTCTCCTTTTTATTTTGCTAAAATATCTTGATACAACTCTTACTACCATCATAATATGGATGGAATATTGGTATACAAAAGCAAAGATCAACCTATTCAAAAACCTATTCACCCCAGATTAACCACCATTATTGGCCAACTGCTTTGATCCACCGTACACTGACTACTATCCCGCCCTTGTCCCATTCTAACTTAACTCCTCAGATCCCAGAGACATATGGCTGCACAATAGCCACAAGTGTTAAAATATTAACTGGACGCAGCTCATTAGAGGTGTCTGAACCATAAAGGGTTAGTGTGAGAGTGCTTTAACCCCCCCATCCTCCACCATACTCCCCATCCATACCCTCCTCACCCCCCTGGTGACTACACAAAGGCCAGAGTGGCATCGTTAATGGAGCGTGCTGGCTTGGAATCGAACCGGTCTCAGTGGGGGGCAGAATGGTATGAACACCGTGGGGGAGGGCTCCTGCATGTGACGGGAGGGCAAATGGGTTTCTATACAAGGCTGTGGAGATATGTACATCCTGGCATCTGGGGACATTGTTGTTTTAATTGTCGCCCATTGACTTTACATTGGCGAGCTCTCACCTCTAATGGGTGGTGGTCATTAGGTCAGAGTATGGAAGGATGACAGATTAGAGCAAGGATCTATAACGATGCCCCTCTCCAGTCCTTTCCAAGCGGCTCCCCAAAGGCTTTATACAAGTTTAATAAAGCTAATTCCAGTGCATTTCCTTTTTAGTGTGAAGATAATACATTTAGGCAAATTAATGAACTATATAGGGGAGATAACTTTCTAAATCAACTTTTTTTGAGCTTTTAACAGTGGTGTATCACTAAAATCACAAAAATACCTGGTTTTGCTTCATTCATGCAATCCGGGCGCTCCAATCTATATTTTCTGGATTTTATCACTGATCACAGGTAGAATACAAAACTGTTCTCCACACTTTTTAAACCCATTATCCATCAGCGTGTTCAAAGTGTGTTCTTCATGGTGCCATCGATTTGCTAGCATGCCGTTAGATTAATGTGAAAGTTTACTATCCAAAATCCCTCCTGAACAAATCTCAAACATAACTAATATACAGTTGTACTCACAAGTTCACATACCATACATGTAATGTTTTGGCCATTTTTCATAGAATATGAATGATAAAACAAAAATCCTTTTTCCACTCATGGTTAGTGGTTGTGCGAAGCCATTTATTGCCAAAGAACTGAGTTTACTCTTTTGAAATCATAATGAAACAGAAACTACTCAAATGTTCCCGATCTAACGTTTACATGACCTTCAACAACTGCCAGGGAAATTGTTCAGGAGCAAAGAAAAACTAACTTCAGCTGAAATACAGGACTCTCTGACAAAATTGATATTTGTTTCAAGAATCATAATATGTAAACTTTTGATCAGGGACATTTGGCTAGCTTCTAGTTGAAAAGCGTATACAAACAGGATTTTTGAGAATAAACGGCTTCAAGCAACCACTAACCATGAGTGAATTAAAGGTTTCTGTGTTATCATTCATATTCTATAAAATGCATAAGCTCACATACTGTGACATTCTGCCTGGGGGATGTAAACCTTTAAGCCAGTTTCTTGTTATTGCCTTCTTAGTGGCTATCAGAATGATTTTGAAAAAATATGTGGTCTTTTCTTGGGAACAAGTCCTGATTTGGTCACTAAATTTAACTACATTTTTCTCTATTCGCCTGCAGCATCTCGCCTTCTCAATAAGAGGAATGATAAAATATATCTTCTTCAATGCCAATGTGAACATTTCTATAAGCCAGTCAGAGAGTGCAGAATAATTGCCAGTGGTGCTGGTGTGTGTAGCCTCCTCTCCCTCTCACTGATCAGCTCCTTATCTCTCACTGGGGGACGATGCTCAGGGATTAACACACTGCTGTCTGTCAATACTCCTCTCTCTATCTATCTATAATCGCCTCACACTTCTTACCAAGCCTTCTGTTTCTGGATGAAACTATTTGTTTTCTTTTTGACTAGTATACAAAAAAGTTCAAAGTGCTTAGTTTGAACAAATGGGGCAGATTTTTATATTAACACATTATTTTCTTCTGGTTAATTTTGGCCCTTGAGTTGGTGCTAAGATTTGTGAAATAGTATCTACACTCCAAAAACAAATTTTAAAAAGAAGATGACCTACTTAGTTTCAGCAGTTAAGTAAAATTATCGCCCAATGGAATAAGTCTTTTTGCACTTAGAATAATAATAATAATAAATAAAATAAAAACTTTTATTGATCCTAAAATAAGATTAAATATCGTATTACACTTAGAAATTAGGAAATACAAATTATTGTACTGGAAAAATGAACAGAAATCTTTTTCCAATGACAGATGTTTTATCTTACAAGTCTAGTCCTGAAGATGGCGGAGAAGACTGCATGGAGAGGGTAACAGACTTCCGTTTCCTTGGAGTCCACATTGAGGAGGACCTGAGCTGGAACGTTAACACTTCTGAGTTACTGAAAAAGGCCCAACAGAGACTGTATTTCCTGAGGATCCTAAGGAAAAATAACATCAGCCAGAGACTGCTGGTCTTCTGTAGGTGCTGCTGGAGATCCTTCTGTAGGTGCTGCTGGAAAAGTAACATCTGCCAGAGACTGCTGGTGTCCTTCTATAGGTGCTGCTGGTGTCCTTCTATAGGTGCTGCTGGTGTCCTTCTATAGGTGCGCGATCGAGAGCATCCTCACATACTGCATGTGTGTGTGGTATAACAGCTGCAAGTGCTTCAGAAGATCATTAACACTGCTCAGAAGATCACTGGCTGCCCTCTCCTCTCTCTGACAGAGCTATACAGAAGGCCCAATCCATCATCAGGGACACCTCACATCTAGGACACTCCCTCGTCCAATTACTACCTTCAAGGAGTAGGCACAGGTCCATTAAGACCAGGACAAATAGATTTAAGAACAGTTTTTATCCAAGTGCAGTTGCCACTGAATGCTGTCAAATGTGACCGACCATAGGCCTAATGTAACTGATGAGTCTGTCATGTTGTGTGTCAAGGATTAATTGCCTTTTAACATTAATTGACATTTTTTGGAAGACACCAACTGGACTACAACATTTTTGTTGTACTTGTTGCAATGACAAAAAAGATTATTCATTCATTCATAAATCACATTACATTACATCTTCGCACAATCAATCCAGCTTTGTAAGTAGCTAACTGCTGATGGTGAAAAAATGACCTGCAGTTTCCCCCAAATATTGGAGCACTAAGCAACATGAGTATTTATTTAGGATTTCTACTCCAATGGAAAAGGTAATCCAGAGATGCTTTTCTAACAATGGCTGGTAAATCTGTGCTAGCGTGTTAGCTAACACAGCTGTTGTTGCAATCTCGCGTTGTTTCTTCAAACACTTTCACTTTTGTGTGATGTTTTTTGTTTTGGCTCTGGCCATGTGAGAGCTGTGTGGCGTTGTTGTGTTTACTGTGTGTGAAGGGAAGAGCCCATTTTTGCTTCTTTAGTAGCAAGTTAACAGTTAGAACGCAGTTTAGAAGTGATGTAGCATTACAACAGGACCAGCCCATTTTTCATAATCACCCAGCCCTAAGTTGAAGTGTACACACACTACTCTTCAACAGAGCACAGATGAAGACTGAAGAATCTTTACCTACTCAAAATATGGTCAGATCTTCTTAAATCCAGATTTATTTCCTTATTAAGGTATAATTTATGCAGTGTGCATTGATTTACTTGGGACTAAATCGAATGCCATTTGTATCTAAGGACGCAAACAGCATGGTGTACTCACACAGTAATTACAGGATATTTCATCATAGATTTTTCTGAATTTGGTCTTTCAGTATTGCGTTTGGCCCTTTGCCCACTAACACTAAAAACTTTGAGCACCACTCGGTTAAAGTGATGAAGTGTAAAAGTAATGAATGAACTCTACAGTATATCCAGCTGGGGCAGTCCATTCCTTCATTTTGATCTTCATGACAAGGTGCAAATCCCGACCATGAACAATGACAGAAGCCATAACTCT
>OMNZ01040230.1:0-11421 GCA_900303255.1 Lesueurigobius sanzi | reverse complement strand
TTTCTTTATATATTTTCAGTATTTAATATTGTTTTGCTACAACTATGCACCTCATGGTAATGGAGATGTGGAAAACAGTGTACCTTGTACAACTAAAATGATTGGAGATAGAACTACAGCTGCAGGGACACATGGACAGGTGATCACAAAAAAAAAACAAAAAAAACATTTGGAATCACATTTGGAACGTTGTTTAATTCACAATAAAATCCAATCCGAAAGCAAAATGATTGACTGAATGGCAATAAAAAGTAAACATTTTGATTTGACAGTGAAGCTTTTTGTTTTAAACTCACACATTTAGTTGTGATTGTAGGAAAACAAACAAAAAGTAAAAAACAAACTGTAGCTGCGCTCTTCCCTTAATGTCAGAGTTGAGTTGCTCACGCACACGGCCAGGCTAATCATAGGGCTTTGATCAACCTGGTAACGGTTCAACTAGGCCCTCGTTCCATCTGAACATATGTGCAGTACTGTAAAGAAAGAGAGAAAATACTGAGAATACACTGGCTGGCATCAGCAAACCTCACTGAATCTGCAGCACTGGCAAAATGCAGCTTTATACAAGAAAACGGGATTGGAAACGTCAGAGCTGCAACACTTACAGGAAACTGGGCTCCAAACATTCACTTTAAATGATAGGCTTTCTTTCCAACAAGAGGATATTTGTGAAGTGGCCTCAGTGATCCCAGCAGACGGCAGTGTGTTCTACCCAATTTACATAAACAACAGACTGTACAAGTGCCTCCAATGCATTTGTGTGTTTCTGATATATAAGATCCAAGGGTGATGAATAATTATACGTTTTATTCTATCAATCAATCCATGCTAACCTACATAACACAGCTGATGTTTACATGAGCAACAATGTGTTTTTGAGCCGTGACTGACCGATACCACAACATAATATCATGATTACTGTCCCACTAAGGAATTTTGACTTCATTATTTGAGCCATTTTCCAATACCACAGGGGGCATGCTATTACTGGTATGGATTTTGACAGTGGAGTCACATGCAAAGACCTGTGTCAGTCTGTACATATGCAGTAAGTGTAACTATTGTGGTGTACCTCAAGGCAGCAGTTTGAGTCCAGTTTTATTCACTAAATGGTAGCAGCAAGAGCAATGCAAAAGTAATGCTTATTAACACAATTTGAATGCTTTCTTTGTCACAAACACCCAAATTCTATGCAAACAATCCATCTAACAGTATCTAACAAAATTACCAACCTGAACAGAACGGGCAAGTTTTGAGCTAAAAACTGGGATTTTTTGCATTCAATGAACTTATGTAATAAAAATAAATGAATAATGCCATTATTTTTCAAGAAAGTTTAAGAAAGATCTAATGTGAGTTAGAATCCAATTCAAGGCCCTGGTCACCTGTCGCGAATCGAGGGTCTAAGGATGGATGGATTTTATATTTTGAGATAGTTTGAGACAGAAGGGCACTGGACAAACTGCTCTCCATGGACAATCCTGTATATCCACTCCACCGGACTATAGAGAGGCAAAGGAGCTCCTTCTCTATCAGACTCCTACAGCTCCACCGGACTATAGAGGGGCAAAGGAGCTCCTTCTCTAACAGACTCCTACAGCTCCACCGGACTATAGAGGGGCAAAGGAGCTCCTTCTCTAACAGACTCCTACAGCTCCACCGGACTATAGAGGGGCAAAGGAGCTCCTTCTCTAACAGACTCCTACAGCTGCCACAGTGAACATTTCAAGAGCGCATTCATACCAGTCTCTATACTGCTGTACAATAACTCAGCGCTCTGTGATAGATAACTCTGACCTCCATGTCATAGCTCATGGTGTGTTGTTCATTTAAACGGACTTGATTTTATATATATCTTTGTATATTGTAGATTGAAAATTTAGAAGTGCTATCATTCTATTTTTTAGTATTTAGTATCTTATCTCTGTGTTTTATACTTGTAAATGTGTACATGTTCTCAGATACTGTATGTATATTCCAGAGTTCCTACTTTATTCTATTCACACATTTATTATTTTGTTGTTGTTATTTCAAGATTGTTATTTTTATTTTAAGATTACTATTCGAGCTACTGTGACAATGCAATTTCCCTTGTGGATCAATAAGTTTATGTAAGTTTGGACATTGCATATGTGCATGTGAAACCCTTTGAGGCAAAGTTGTTTGTGATATTGGTCTATACAAAAATAAATCGATTGATTGATTTTAGCACAAAGAATTGAATGACTTTGAATGTTTTGTTTAACTTTGCATTTCGTTTGGGAATATGAAGAATCCATCTACATTCTACTGTGTGTCCTTACCCTTCCCAGTCCTTGGGTGACCTCTGGCTCGCTCTTTGTGCATGGATTATAACAGGACTTCATTAGCGCGGTGTGGATGTGACAGCTCATTGTTTGCCTGTGTGAGTGAGGCGTGAAGGTGCTTAACCCTTTTTTCACCCACCGCTCTGTTCGGATCCTCAGCAAACAGCGGCGAGGTCCGCAAACACACCAGCCCTCACACCTCACACAGAGAGTTCAAACACAACCAGGTACAATGGACTCCGGCAGGTTTATCAAAGCCACTCTGGTTGACATGACCTATTAAGTTGGGAGCTATATTTAAGATGGTATTGCAACACTGCCCACCTGGGTACTGGTTACATTTGAAGCAGTTTCTGTATTTTTCTTACACACAGTAGGCTGGTTTCAATGACTTCAGTAAAATATTCATAATGGGTGAAATAAGTATTGGCAGCGTTTGCACCATTCTGTTATTATGATAAATACATTGGCAGTAGGGCTGGGATGAAATGTTTTAGTCATGGTCAAATTTATATTGCGATGCAGTAAGCATTAATTATAAGAAATTACAAAATGTTGGAAATAAAGCTCAAAGGTTGTATTTTTCAAAAAAGTCTTTGTAGACTTTGAATGGGATTTTGAATTTCTGCACTTTGTGACAAAGCCACAAAGCACTCATTTGAGGACAGTGAAGTTAAGGTTTCATTGAAAGAAAGTAGATGGTTTGAGGGAGGAGTCAAAGAGAGTATAAGAGTATATTTGTTAAAAAAAGAGAATCCATCCGTGAATCGCAATGGATGACTTAGGTTTAAGTCTGATCCAGTCTATAACAACATACTGAGACAGAAACCGGTTTACAACAACAACAACAAACAGTAGACCGAAACCACCTCAATGTCATGGTAATGAGCCTGGACTACTGGGAGCAGCAGGGCCATAGAGAAGTGTCAACAGCCTTAGAACTTAGTCCAGGGTGAGACAATACAGAGGTAAGGAGCCATATTAACTATGAGCTAAGATGTTTTCCAACCTTTAGTACCAAGAGAGGAGGGACTTAGAGGTTAACTCCTCCTTCTGGTTTGCTCTTAAGAGACCCACAAGCGTGTTTAAATCTTTATTCGCTGAGGAAGATCTTTGGACTAAGATCAAAACGTCCTACACTTCAGAGATGAAGACTGAAGAATCTTGGCCTACGATGGACAACTCCTGTACGACTGAGAACCTACACAGACTGATTACAATAGAACAAATCTGGTTAAGAGGTTTAAGTCCATCACTTTAATAATAAGGATTAAAAGGAATGAATAGAATAATTAGTAGAAATAAGCAGAATAGATGAATAAGAATATGTAAACCTGGGATCCTCGCTGTATTAGTATTGATTGGTGCACCTTCCAATGACCTGACTGAGGACATACCCAGCTCCGTATGTAATGAAACACATCCTTCACCAGTGACTGGTGATGAGAGCACTGGGAGGGCACGCACGGGGAACACAGGTTGATTTGGGGATTTTCTCCGCCTGGTCTCTGTGGGCTGGTGATTGGTTACAGGTGGGTATGAGGCCCATTTCCGCAGCAGGTGCAGGCTGGACAGGCAAAATGAAGTTGAAAAATCAGATCACCATAATGTCACAAATATCCATTGTCAGTTTTGCTCGTCGTGAAAGGCTTCAAACCGAAATTTTGAGAGGGATTTATTAAAGTGACTATTAATTAATTCTCTCTCATAGGTTGTGTTAAAGTCAACCAAAGAGCGTATAGTTTAAAATAGAGGTGGTGGGCAGGCAGACACTCCATGGTTTGTGGATAATCACAGTCATTCCTGTACTTTTACACATAGAAAAAAGAAACTGGCAAAGTTCAATGTCATTAATTTCAGCACATATTATCTAAGGTCAAATTACGTGTCTAATTTTGGATAAATAAGATAACTTTCAGCTAAGAGATTAACATTGAATGACTAGATAGATGTGAGCGCATCAGCAGGGCCACGTATGGTAGGAAGTACAGTACAACGGGTGCTCTTCAAGGATGGGCCAAGGCATAGATGAGGATAAGAAGAAAAAATCTGAGGCACTCCGAGTACAAAAATAAAAGTCCTTTATTAATTACATGGACAGCCTACGTGTTTCGACACAGTGTCTTTGTCAGGGCATTGAATGTTTGTAAATCCAAACTGTGAATTCTTTATTGAGATTTCCTTCAAATACTGTTGCAGTGCAGCACCACGGGACCTACAGTATCTTCAGTTCTTGTGCTCTGGATGTTGATCAGCTGGAGATTATAGCCTATTGCACATGTTTTGGTATGATGGGGGAAACTGGTAATCTTGTGCTGCAAGATGAATTGTCGCAAGATCTGAAGTTTCAGTCTCACAACAAATACATCTTGAAAGGCGGCCGCTGATAGGTGCGTCTCGACACAACCAGTGGTTCGGCCCAATGACATGCTGCTGTGTAGCTGGGGGCGGGATCAGAGTGGGATATGTAGCTAGCTAGGTATGATAACAGTCGGCCCCGGCGAAAAACACATGGCTGCTGTGGTGATTGGCTAAAACCGCATTAAGGAAGGCGTGTACTAACTGGGGCTTCACCCAATCAGCTCAAAGTATTGTACTTTTCACGGACAGTTTGAACGGGCGCTTTTCCAGATTGATAACATGTAGAACTCATTTAGAGTGCTACACGTATCAATCTGGCTTCTGCAGGTTAGGCAACTGGAGCACCCAGAGGAAAGCCTGCCACAGGGACAAACATGCAAACAACCACAGAGAAAGGCCCCATCCAGCCAGGGAGCATATCAATCACAACTATTGGTGGCCATGAAAGAAGAAGAAACCAACAAATCTAGGATCTTTTTTTCAGGACAGAAGCGTTGCTGTCGGGTTAGCATGGTGCTCTATAAAGCACATACACTGCTCAGCTCAACAGATATTTTCATCAGTTTCCATACTAGAGCTGCACAGAACAGCTAACAATTATTTTGTTATAATTGATTAGTTGTTGATTAATCGATTAGTTGTTTCAGCCTTATTCCATAGAGGGGAGCAACGAAAAGGTTAATGCCCCCTTTTTGGTGAAACCAGAGGCTGCGTCCACTCAGATGAATGGGGAATAATCGGCTGAGATCTTCACATTTACGTCGAAAAATAACATTTTATGCATTTTATATATTTGTCTGATATGAAAGAGAAGCAAATGAAGAGATTTTTGCTGTAGAAGATTCACAGAGAGGACAGTTAATGTTTTAAAGTGGCTAAAGTTAGCAGGAAGTTAGCATGTGCAGATTTCAGTTCAGATATAAAGTGTTTAGCCGTTCATAGTGGCCAAATTTGATCAAATCCAATTAACCTTAGCATTAACCATTCCGTTGCTCCCTTCTATACCGAAAACTGTCCTCAGGTGTTTTTTTCTTTCCCAGATCCTTCGCCTCAATAACCGACCAACACTCCTCCATGTTTGTCCTGCGCGGCGCTAACCGGACTCCGGGGGAAGCTCTATTTTAACCCCGTCATGGTTTTGAGCGTGCTGCTTTCCTCAGCGCGCCCATTCGTTCTGACATTTCTCGAGCACACACATGTGATCCGGCTGATTGGACCCAGGCCGCGGTGATTGCGGTGATGAACGGGTAGGGTCTGGAACGACGCCGTGCAGCTAACATGGCGTTTTAATAAAGACAAGTCCCTCGCCTACACCGACCAACACAGTGGGAATTCCACTCGGGGAGATGGATGTGGACTGGCTCCATGATGATACGGGGACATTAAGCGTGAATTAGTAGACCACTTTGGGTAATATTTATGCACTCCGTCCAATTTGCCTGCCATTATGTGCGTGCTGTAATGCGCCGGGTTGTAACTTGTCACCGCAATGGAGACACATACCAGCACAGGCCAATATTTCAGAAGTGGCTGATGGGATTTCCCTGTGCACAGCGTTTAGTGGGAGGAAAAAGATCCAAAAAGTTGTCAGTAAATGTTCAGGCTGATCTTGTTGTGTGTTGTTCATTTGTATCAACTTGTTCCTAAATGCAACATGGGAATAACAGGGTTCATGCTGGAAGCAGAAAGTCAACAACGCCACAAATTGGTGCATATGTATTATTCATTTCCATATTCAATAGGCATGGCCGGCCCTTGCCAATTTGGTGTCCTAGGCAGGATTGGGCTTTGCCCCCCCCCCCCCAAGAAACTTGTGTGTGTTTTCCTGCATTCTGGTGCATTTTATTTAATACATAGTACTTTCAGATGGTCTTTTTGCTGTTGTCAAAAATGTATTATTATAGCTTTTAGAATTGATTTTTAAGGGAGAAAAAAAATATTCTGGGGCCCCTTTCAAATTGGGGCCTCACAGCAAATGCCCAGTTAGCCCCCTTCATAGTTACAGTTAGCCCCCTTCATAGTTACAGCCCTGGGAATAAGTACTCGTGGCCTCTTGTTTTTGAGTTTATGCAATTATTTAGAACTTATTAATCCACTTGAACTATAGTGAGAAATGCGTAGCGATTTTGCTGCGCTAAATCACGTTATTGACTGACACATCTGTTCATCAGCTGCAGGTGACCTGAGTCTGTGAATATGAGGCAGAATCAAAAAATAAAAACTGACTGAAAGCTTGAGAAGAGGAGCCTTTGTACACACTTCATACAGTCATTATTTTCTCTGCATATAAGCTGTTGAAAAACAGCATCACATTCAGGGAGAGATGAGACGAGAGGTTCCGCTGAGGAGAGGGGCGGAGCTACAGCTGAAGAGGGGGGCGGAGCTACAGTTGCATCACCTGCAGTAGAGGGTGCATTTCTGACATGAATGTTTAAACTACTAAATTTCAACGCGATGTTACAAACTTCCCGGAGACACAGGAGAACCAGAGAGGGCTCGTTTTAAAGCTTGAATCTTCTAGTTTTCAGCTCAATAACATGTCGCACATCCCTTTCGGTTCCAAAGTTATGCGCAAAAGTCCGCGATTTGTATATATATATTTTTTTTTTCAAGTGCAATTTGGCACCCCCTCCAGCAGATGGCGCCCTAGGCAGCCGCCTGGGTCGCCTATGCCTAGGGCCGGCCCTGTCAATAGGAAATTTGATACAACAGACAACTTTCCAACATAAATAGTGTATAATTTCCGCCAAAACTTTAGTCTAGATCCTATTTTTTGTATTTTTGACGAAGCAGTAAAATTAGTCGAGCAATGAGGCAGGATTATATCATATAAAAGAGAATATCACATGCACAGTATGATATGGCCCAGCCCTATTGAGCAAATTATTTCCCAAAAACTTTTGATTTAATGCCAGTCTGAATTCTATTTAATGCTTTTTAATGACATTTAAGGCCTTATTTTTGACACATTTCCTTTAATGACTTTTAATGCCCCGCGGAAACCCTGAATAAATATGGTAACAATTTACTAAATTATTACTAAGCCAGGTGCTAAATGGCAAGTACTGTAAAATGTTATAGTGTGTTGCAACTGATTACTAGTAGTGCAAACCTGACAGTGTTGGGAGTAACTCATTACAAAAGTAACTGAGGAATATTATATATTATTTAAATAAAATAATGTGCTCGAGGCAGTTTATCCTGGTAACGGATAAGCGGAAGAAGATGGATGGAAAAAAAAATATACGATTAAATAGCGCTGCTGGAACTATGATGCATGCTTGAATGTGCTTTAGTCTCTCATGTCCTCTCACCCACACAGGTATGCACTAACTGATTGGGAATTGCTTGTTTGCACAGTAGCAACAGACCAAATATGCTTTCTTTGCCAAAACACAACCTTGTTTGTCTCTGTATTTCCAAAACATTCAATAAAAACACCAAATCCAAATCCTTTCGTCCACCAAACTTCAATATTACCTTTCCTCTTTTCATCTTTCGTCATGGGGCTCGCCGTGCCGCAGACGTGACCGTGTGAGCTTCCAGACCGGACATTTACGACTCCGGCCAACATCCGCACAGATCTCTTAAGTTGAGGGTATGCGGTGCGGGCGAGCATGTCTCTGTGCAGTTTCCCACATTAGCGCTGCTTTAGCCTCTGTTATGATAACACTGGCGACCCGACCCGGCCTGCAGCCTTCCGTGACGGGACCCCATAGGCCCATTGTTCTGATCCGCGGCAGGTTTTAAGGAGTATGTTTTTACCCACTGGGTTGTTTGTGCGCACTTTTCCCTCAGTTTATTTGACTTGGCGTTCAGAAAGTGCTTGTAGGTAGTTCAGGTCAGTCCCATTGCGGCATGGCATGATTCCTAGAAAGTGTTTTGAAGATCTTCTAATGTGTAAGGGGAGATATTGCAGGCAAAGGTTTTGGTCCAGATCGGTCATTAAATATGTATGCTTTCTCCTGAAAACAAAGAGGCCTAATCCAGTGGGTCTCAATGGGTTTGGTTTCAGGACTCACCAACGCCTTGGAATGACAAGGCGTGACGTGACCCACATAAGAATTTCATTTGATATGCAGGTTGTTATACTGTATATAATGGAAAATACAATATTTTTTCCCCAAATCCCCCCATTAAATACGCCTAAAAGCCAGATTACAGACACATTTTTATTCACTTTTTCAGTTGATAAATATAGAAAGCATAGATCTGAGCTCAGGAAAATAGTCTTCTATTTGAAATTGTAGCTTGAAAAGCTGATTTTATTTTTATTTAACCTTTATTTAACCAGGAAAGTCCCATTGAGATTAAGGGTGTATTCAGACCAGGAAAGTCCTTTGGTCCGGTCCAAAAGCAGACTTTATTTTTTTTGTTTGGTGCGGTTCCTATTCAGACTGTGCTTTTCGCAAGTGAACTATATTTTGTAAACACATCCACGTGTGTGACGATCGGTGCTCCCATTGGACAGAAATGACTAGGGCTGGTCAAACCAGGGACATTTGTCTTTTTCCTCTCCAAACCCCCACTCTTCTTTAATGAGTCTCGTACCTTCATATAAGTTTTCTCACTTTGATGCGAAGCCCCGCTCTTTCCTTTTCCCCTTAAACAGCTGAACACGGCCGCATTGTTTGTAGCATAGTATTAGCGTTAGCAGCGGCTAATGTTTCCTACGGTGGCTTGGTAAGCCCAAAAAGGCGCATGTATCCTGGAGTTGGTTCGGATCGAGACTGTTTGTATTCACACCTGAAGCGAACCGCACCAGAGTCCTTTTGGAAGCGGACCGAGACCACCTGAAAAAGTGGGTCTCGGTCCGGTTTCAGATCCGCACCAGGATTCGTTTGTTTGTGTTCACACCTGCAGGAAAGGTCCGGACCAGCGCTGGAAACCAACTCTGGTCCGTTTAAAGCAGACCAAACATTGCAGGTCTGAATACGCCCTTAGAACCTCTTTTTCAAAGGAGTCCTGGACAAGAGGCAGAACAAGTTGCACTTCTTTCTTTCCCTTTATGTTTTCGTCACCAATCTGCAGCAGAAGTTTCAAAGGGATATCCCTAAATTTCTTTCTTTCATTGTTCACCCAAAGTGTCTCACCTTAAATGAAAATGTTTTGTCATTGACATTGACTTGAGATGGGTCAAGTGTCATACCCAAAGACACGATGCCAGTGCGTGCCACACCCTCTCCTGCATGCGTTGAAGGATGGGTCAAAGGTAATTATGACCTCCTATGATGGATAATATCTGTGGAAAGTATTCATTTTAGTTTAACTTCAGTGAAGTGGTGATTTAATGAAGAAAGGTTAGGAGAAAGGGTTATTTTTATTGCAAGTTTTAAGTGAGTGACATACGTAGAGGGAAAGTTCAATAGGATTCTGACTTGCTCATCTCTCAACGGTAACATGGTCATCATGGCAACACATGGATTGTTTACTTCTCCGTATGTCAGGTAGGAGGTACAGGGGCATTGCCTCCTGAACTAGCTGCCTCACGCATAGCTTTTTTCCATCTGTGATAACACTCTTAAACCAAAGTATGCAGTGAGGCAGTTAACAGACTTCTCATGACTTTTTATGATTGGCACTTGAACTTTTAAATCCCTTTTTTACAAACAGACTGTGGGTTCTGCGAAACGGCATTTCATGTTTATGTGCACATAGAAATGACAATACATTGAATCTTGAATGCCACTTCCTGTGCCCATGTCCAGTAAGGAAGTGGAAAAATAAACATACAAAAGTAGTTCAAAATTGTGTTAAGTAATGTGTCATATTATGCACTTAACAGATGCTTGTGGGTCTTGTCAATCCTGCTCATTTGCTGACAAAGTTTTTTGGATGAAGAGCGAAACGTCCTACACTTCAACTACAAAGTACACATCAAGACTGAAGAATATTTGCCTACGATGCACAACTCCTGTACGACTGAGAACCTACACAATTGATGTTTAGAGTTTTCAAGCATGCTATGGTGTTGTTCCCTCATCAAAAACATCGCTGGAGTTGTGTTTTGAGCCACATATGTCTGAGTAATGCTTGAATCTTCCCTGGTGGCTATTTTGAGCCCCACAGCCGCAGTACTACAGTATATCAGGAAATACTTTCTTTACCTTAAAATATCTGTCAGCAAAACACTAGCAGAAGCTTGGACCACTACACTGCACCACTCCCTTTGTTTTTTATTTGACAACATCATTGCATTGCAGCGGAGAGGAGCAGGGAGAGGGGAGGGAGGGGCAGAGACTATCTGTTTTACCCTATTCATTAGGTTAGGTTAGGTTAAACTTTATTGTCCCAGAGGGAAAATTGTCTTGGGCCCACAGTGCCATGGGTGCAAAATCACATTCACAAGATAGAATACATCCAGAGCAGCCTTACAACAATACAATACTACAGACAACAGTAAGAACAGCAACAGTAACGACAGTAGTAGTTGGGCAACAGTCGGTTCATCTAAATAATCTCAACCAGGGACATAGCTGTGCCACACAGCAACAATATCTACACTTGTGCACGATGAACAGCATAACAGCATAATCAGAATCCATCAATACCATAAGCCTTCCAGCTAACCGCGCTTGTTAAGAAGGGAAACCGATACAGGAATAAAAGAGTTTTTGTATCGGTTGCTTTTGCACCTTACAGCCCGATAACGCTTTCCTGATGGAAGTAACTCATATTCAGTAAAGAGCACATGAGAAGGCTCTTTTAGAATGTTTTTGGTCTGTGCTCGGACAGAGTTTTCAAAGATCGCTTG
>OMNZ01040220.1:0-13866 GCA_900303255.1 Lesueurigobius sanzi | reverse complement strand
CCAGAGCACCCAGAGGAGGCAGGGATAACACACCCCCACCCGGGCACCCACAGGACAGCACCCGGCAGCCAGAGCCGACAACTGCTCCTGAGGCAGAGGGCTCCCTCAGAGGAAACACTGGAAGAACCTAAAAATAGTAAAAACAGTAACAATAACAGTCTAAAAGGAAGAGACAACTCTAAAATCTAATAAAAATTAAAATGATAATATACAAGAATCAGAATATAGAATTAATAAATAAGACTAAAATTAATAAATAGCAGAAAAATAAATAAATAAAAATAAGATAATATAACAATAAATATATCTAAAATGAATAAATATTAATTAAAAGCTAAACTAAAAAGGTGGGTCTTGAGCCTGCTCTTAAAAACATGAATGTTCTCTGCGGCCCTGAGCTCCTCCGGCAAGCCGTTCCAAAGGTGAGGGCCAGTGTACTGGAAAGACGCCTCACCGTGAGTGTGTGTCCTGACTTTGGGAATGACTAAGAGCCGGCTGCCGGAGGAGCGCAGGGGCCGCGAAGGTTCATAGGGTAAAAGCAAATCTGAAAGATAAGAAGGGCCAAGACCATTAAGACACTTAAAAACCATTAAAAGAACCTTAAAATTCAATGCAATGGCAGGGCCGGGATTCAACCTCCAGCCATGAGACGACCCACTCTACCATTGTGTCACATCACACCAATGCTGCCAGAGGATTTCTCTGAAACTAATTTTAGTCAAGGAGATTGGCTTCTTACAAGATGTAATTTCATGAATTTGTGAAATCACAAATCTTGCGGGACTCATCTTGGTCACATGTCGAGTTAAAGTGTGCTACGTGGAGATCCACTGGATTATGATTGTGCAGAGGTTGGGTCAGTAGTTCTGAGTAGATCAGTTTGTCCCACAGAAGTGGCACCTGACAGACTGAGGGTCAGATTGCTGCCACGTAACGCTGCCCGAATGTAAAACAAACTGACTGGGAGATTCTGGTGCTCCTGCATCGGAAAGTCATCAATCACAGATGGCATGAGAGAGTGGAGAGAATTTAGATAAGACCTAAGTCTACACCCCTTTCTTTCCTTCAACAAACGAAAGAACACATCAGATGCCTTTAACCACATCCACCGTGATCACTGCAGTAGATACAGCGGCTGTCTTTCCCCGGGACACACACGGGTCCAATGTGATGACAAATTAGAAATTTTATATGAATAAACAATTCAAAACAAATATATATTGTCTGTGAAAATTCCTCAAAATTGAATCCAATACAGAAAACATGGAACTGTAACCCGCGTAAACAACAAAGAAAAAAATCATTTTCTACTATAATACGCTCCTTTATCATAGTGGGAAAGTGCACACACAAGGAGCAAAAGGCCTAAACCCAAAGATCAGCACATTCTAAAGATACACGGCTCGTACATGTACTCGCCCCTGCTCTGCGTTTACTGTTGTCGCTCCTCATTAAAAAAAGCAACATGAAAAAAACAGGCGCCCTCCTGCAATGTGTGTGGGCTAATGGGACAGAGGAACACTGGAGAACTGCTGATGCTTTTGGAGAACGCTGACCAACAACTTTCACATCGATTGTTTCCTTTAGTAGTCCGCCAATTAAATTATGTGGGAGATGCAGAAATAAATGAAAAAAAAGAGCATGAACATCTCCCGACCAATTAGCAGCGTCGATGGCACCAGCAGCAGATCTCCTGGTGCAGGAGTCAGAGTGACGTCACCACCACGAGTCAGGCCAAATTTAGTTAGCATTTGCTGTCAAAAATATGTGTGCTTTTGGCTGTTTTATGTAGTATGTGTGTAAGTGAGGAACAGGCCTGCATAGAAAATATCTACTATTTTGTATCAGTGTTAGCATCTGAACAAGCTCAAACCTTCTTCACTGAACTAAACATTATTTCAGGACTTCAATTGCTTTGTAAAGGTCTAATGTCAATTAAATTAGTCAATAAGCATTGAGGTGATAGACAATTGAGTTTTTAATTGGTTCAGTTGCGATAGAAACTCTGCATTTGACGCAGACATGGCCAAAAGTTATTAAGCAAAGATTCTCCCGTCTTTATCTGTACCATGTACTTGAGGACGTCTCGTGGGTCTTTATGAAGAACAAGTAGGAGGAGTTTACCTGTAAGTCCCACCTCTCTAAGTTCTAAAGGTTGGAGAAAAAACACTTTACCCTATTCACACCTCATCACTGCTTGTTACCTTCCTATTGTCTTAAGCCGCATTCACACCTACGGCTTTTCAGGGCTTCAAAAACGCTTGAAATGCCAGATTTGGCCGCTTCTTCATTTGCAGAGAGACACTGGTGGCAATTGTCAAGAAGCCCCTGACTGGGCTGGGAGGGGCTTCTCTGTTACCGATCATCCCACCTCTTTGTGGTTGTACCATAGAGCGTAAAGATGTATTACTTAATGTACACTGTTGTACCCTGCTCCTCCTCAGCCCTCTGCTCATGGATGTATAATAAGCCCTGTCCCTGCTCTTTTTTCTCTTGCTCCTTGCCTGAAGAGGTGAACGGAAGGAGGGAGGGGGGTGCCCGCGCAGCAAGTCGACAGCAGCTATAGAGCCACAGCGATATATTTCTTTAAAATCAGGGCAGTTTTTAACCCACGGTGGACTAAAATGGCAGTATGATTCATGTGAGAGCATAGACAGGATGTAAACGCTCTGTAAATGGTATGTTATGAGGAGGGAATTGCAACGATAGCTGTTTCTCCCAAGTTTTCCTGCTTCTTCCTGGATTCATCACGTGAAATACGTCATTGCGTCACTAGAGCGAGCCTCTCTGATTGGTTGCCAAGCCGTGTCTAGCGTCAAAAGTTCAACATTGTCCAACTTCGGGGTCTGACACCTGGGACGTGCGGCAGACGCTGGAAACGCGCAGCTCAGGACGGCCGTGACGCATGATCTCTTGATGCCCCTTGACGCGCGTCTGCCATATATTTTGAATGTAAAACCGACGCCTTTGAAGCCCACGCAGCGTTTGTTCTGAACGGGGCATTACCCTGGACTTTGTTCTAAGGCTAGTCACACCTTTCTATGGCCCTGCCCTGGCCTCTGGCTATCCCTCATTAGCATGGCCGAGGGATGGTTTTGGCTGAAGGTTGTTGAACCGGAATGGAGGCCTTTGCTTTAATTTACCCTCTATAACAGGGGTCCCCAACTAGCGGACCAAATCTGGACCTCCAGAGGCTTTAGTCCGGACCCCAAAGCATTTTCATCCTCAATATACTTTAAATTACCTAAGGCAGAATGAACAATTAAACAAAATAGTTACCACAGTGAATAAAGCTAGCAAAATGATTCAACCTGTGCTTAGGTTTGACATGGTTAAGACCAATGACTGCATATGTCCGGACCCCGAACATACGCCGGATGTAAAGTTTGTGGACCTCAAGCAGATTTAGTTGGGGACCCCTGGTCTATAACAACAGATTCATGGATTCCAGTGTTAACTCTGAAGCTCTTTCTCTGCTTTAATGCACCAGAAATGTTCTCACGATGGCCTTGCGACCCCACTTTTCCATCCAAAGAAACTTATTCACATGAGCAGATGAGCCCGGAATTTTAATACAGAAAATCTGATTATTTTCCCAAATCGACTGCTCTTAAGGACACTTTATCTCCTTTTCTGAATATGAAGCAAAATAAAATAACCTCAGTTTCACAGTGACAAACAACCGGCCGTAAAACTCATAAAAGTCAGTTAATTAGATCACCACACATGAATTTACTTTAGTCTTTTTAGTGCCCAAAGCTGCTGTCTACCTTTGAATAATAAGTCTGCCCACTGTGAAAAAGTCTTTTACTCCGGAATTAGCATAAACCCTCAGATCTGCTCCGGTAAAAAGCAATAAAATCCTGCCTGAATCTTAATGTGCCTCAAATATGAGCATTAGCGAGTGTGGTTCTGTCACTGGCCTCACTTTTCAAAGACTTTCAAATAAATGTGGCTTAAAGGGACTAGTTTTACAGCAGTTATGAGGGACCATTGGAGTCTGGAAATACAGACAGCATCTTTGGGAACGCCTACAATGGGCTGCGCTCATTCATAAACCGGCCATATTATATTGAGCTTTTAATTGACTGTCTTTATAGTACAACTTCTTCTTCCTCCTCTTCCTTCCTCTTCTTCTTCCTCTTCTTCTTCCTCTCTTTCTTCCTCCTCTTCCTTCCTCTTCTTCTTCTCTTCCTCTTCCTTCTTCTTCCTCCTCTTCCTTCTTCTTCTTCCTTCTTCCTCTTCTTTTTCTTCTTATTTCTTCTTCTACTTCTTTTTCTTCTTTTTCTTCATTTATTTTTTCAAAAAAAAGAAAAAAGGGAGGGGGTTCTGTCATCTATGTTTTATATATTTTTGTTTTTGGTTTGTCTTAATGTTTTGGTTTTGTTCTGCCTTTTATTCCCTGTATGTGATTTAACAGTTTATTGTTAAACTAAAGTGAAAGTGGTCTATGAATGGGGTCCAAGTTTCTGTGAAGGCTGGCATATGCTTTTTTTTGTGAGCGATGTTTCCTTCTATTGATATGTGGTCGGTTATTAAATTTATCCAGTGAGTGATAGTACAGGCTTTTTTGTTTTTCCAGTTCTGATAAATTATTTTCTTAGCGATAGTTAGAGAAATGAGGACAGGGTTATGATATTTTTTGAGAGGTCTATTTGGGCAATATCTCCTAGAAGACACAGTGATGGATTTAATGGGATCCTGCAAACCAAGATGGTGGAGAGTTTGTCTATAACTGTGGACCAAAATGAGTGTGTGCAGTCCCATGTGGCACGCAAATAATTATCAGTGCTACCTAAAGTGCATTGTGAGCAAATGTCAGTGTCTGATAATTCCATTTTGTGTAATCGGCTTTGTGTCAGATGATATCTGTGGATGGTTTTATATTGTATTAGGTGTAAGTTAGTGTTTGTTGTCATGGAGAGAATGTTTCTGCATATGTCTGACCAGAGGTCGGGGTTGGGAGATATACCTAAATCTCTTTGCCATTTAGTGAGTGGTAGTGTGATCTGGTGCTTTGATGTTATTATTTTGTAAAGTTTAGATGATATTTTTTTTGTACATGTAATTTTCATAATTTTGTCTATTGTCTGGGGAGTTTGCAGGATGGAGATAATTTTGGACCGGATTAATTGTTTGATTTGGTGGTAGTGGAGAAATTCTTCTTTCCCAACCCCGTACCTCTGGATTAATGTGTGAAATGATATGAAAGTATTGTTGTCAAAAAGGTGGTGAAGGTGAGTTATGCCTTTTCGGTCCCAAAGTGGAAAAAAAATGGGGGGATTGTGCAGTTGAAAGTCAGGGTTGTGCCATATTGGTGTGTGTTTAGACGGTGCTATTGAAGAGTTGGTGATTTTTATAGTTCTCCACCAGGCTGTCAGAGTCGTGGATATGGTGATGGATTTGTAGTATTTGAGCTTTTTAATTGATTGGGGTAAAAAGGGGAGATCTGCTATGGGTGTATTCTGGCATTGACTCTAAATGTATCCATGGTTTGTTGTGGTGTTGTTTTTTGATCCAAATGAACATGTATTGTAATTTTTTTTTTTTTTTTTTTTGTGTAGGTTCTCAGTCGTACAGGAGTTGTCCATCGTAGGCAGAAATTCTTCAGTCTTCATCTGTACTCTGTAGTTTCAACTACAGAGTACAGATGAAGACTGAAGAATTTCTGCCTACGATGTATTGTAATTGTGTTGCCAAAAAGTAGTTAATAAAGTTCCTTCTAGCCCTCCGTGTTGTTTTCTATTTTGTAATGTTGAGAGACAGATGCATGTTTTTTGCTTTTCCAATAAAACTGAGTTGTTATGGAGTTGAGTGATTTAAACCAGTTGTCAGTGGGAGTAGTGGGAATCATTGTAAACAAGTATGTGATTTGAGGTAGAATTTTCATTTTGACTGCAGCAATTCGTCCAATTATTGTAAGCGGGAGATTTTTTCAGCCTTTGAGGTTATCTTCTATTTTTTTGAGTAATGATGCGTAGTTCAAATTAAACAGCTCTGACAGCCTGGAGAAGATACAAATACCCAAGTATTTTATATTACCTAAGTGTAGGAAAGGGAAGACGGCTTGGGTTGCAGGGTCCCATGAGTCTTGTGTTGAATATTGTCACCACTAACAAACAGCATGTCCTACTCATAAGCACAGTAAAGGATATTAAAAGATAGATCTGTTCTTTATATGTGGAACAGTATTGCATTTGGCCCTTTGCCCACGACAGTATTTTGGCCCTCCATTTCCTAGTTTGGCCCTCAATGGAAAAAAAAACTTTGGGCACCCCTGAATTAGACCTTAGTTCATATGTGCTGACAGAGAAGACATTGAACATTGTGACATCTTTTATTTAAGATAGATAGACAGGAAAATATTCCAAAGTTGCAAGTTAGTGACAGCTGATGTGGAATTACCCATTTCTGTTGTTATTTGCTACACCACAGGGCGGAAAAAGGCCTTTTTGCCAAAATTAGAACAACCCATTGCAAACTAATTTTAATGTCAAACAACAAAATTTATTATTACTTCACTTCCACCGTCATCCTTAAACTCTGCACAATGTTTGAACACCAAGATTAGCCATGTACAGTACACCTATGATATAAATAAATGATTTTTGGAGAAAAAGGCCTCGGGCTTAAGTATATTATATACTATACTATTTATAAATCCATTGTCCCTTTGGATAAATGAATACAAATCACAATATTTTACTGCCGCAATTTCAGTTTTGTGATCATGACTTGCAAATGCATTACTAATGTTCCAGTTCTTCATGGATAAGTTTATAGACAGGGGGCAATGTGGAGCTTTTCCATCTCGGTAGCGCTAACAACACCAACTAACAACACCAACACCCAACGGCATCACTTTCGAGTTTATTATTGATAAAACTGCTTTCTAAGACTCGACATGGCAAAGACTGCAGTTATTTAAACGCTAAAATCTTCTCTGAACAATAAAATAGTCTCCTTAGGGGCTTATTATTCATTTTGTATTCTTTTTAGAGAACCCTATAGTAAATCAATTCATAAACATTTAATCTTTCTCTCAATGTTATACTTTTGAACTGTTTCTAACCAGCGCTTGTGTCAGATCTTCTCCAACTAAACCTCTCCAGAGAGGTCATTACACACAGTTGTTTTTCTTTCCATACATTGCGGTGCGTACAGAGCCCTGGGTTGTGGCCTGCAGTGATATTTTGCTCTGCGTCCTGTTTGTCGGCGCTCCCCTGTGGCTCCGTGTCAGCCCCGGGGCCCAGCGTGGAGCAGGCAGCTGGCATTCCCCTGACCTTCTCCGCTCAGGCTGAGAGAGATCTGCTCTGAAGACAACAGCGTCAGCAGCAGCTCATGCAGGAGCCAAGCCGACCAGCACCAACGCAAGCATGCTTCGTTCAACTTCCTCCAGTCAAGTTTGTTTGTGTATATGACGTTATTGATTGGTCTTTGAAGGCAGCGTTTACCGGCCTTTTACACTCACTGACCAAATGGATACAAACGTGGACACATTAGTGACCCGCAACAGCCCTCTCTAACCAACAAGCATCTGTATTTTAAGAAGAAATCAATGGATGGTTCAAAAGAAAACACCTTAAAATGCCATCACTAACCAAGACCGAGACCCTCATTTTTTGGTTCTGACCCCAATGATTAGTTTATTCCAAATGTTCCAAATGTGTTCCAAATAAACAGGCTATACATGAAACTTATGCTTTGTTCTAAACACATTTGAGTTCATATTTTAGGTCCTATTTCAATCTTAGAAGAAAAATCTACAATTCAGAGCTAGCCCCTTTTCATCTATTGGCATTTATAATATGGCTTGGACGATATATCATTTAGCAATTTCTCGCAATACACCTTGCCATACTTTGAATACTTTGTCTTTAATAGCTGCTCTATACAAAGTAATATAAAACGGCCTACATCTCTGTTTGAGGGCTGACAAAGGTTTAGAGGCATTTTAATCTTGCATGGTATTATTATTAGTTCAGAAACTGTTACATAGCACTTTGTTAAAACTACATTTTGGGTTGATTTCATGTTTTTCGATCTTAATGCTTCGATCGTGATACATATTGTATTGCGAGCTATAACGTCTGATGTCCCTAAAGGTGCCCACACACAAGAGGATTTTTAATCTTTTGAGGCTAAAGATCTGTGCAAAGACAACACACACTTAAGGACAGACATGAGGACACATATACACACACGTGAGGAATCCCAGCACAGATCATGCCATGGGAGAAAGTTTTTATTGAGCCACGCCTCCTAAGACTAAAAATCTGGCTAAAAATCCTCTAGTGTGTGGCCACCTTAACTTTGAAATCTGTAGGGATATCACTAAGGAGATCTTGTCGCATACTTGTACCTGATGTTGATAATCTACCATCTATCACTTGCTCACTCCCTCTGGTCAACAAATTGTTATTCTGGGTTAAAAAATAAAAGTATAGGGACCTTGTCTCCGCCCATAGCCTCTCACTAGATGACATCACCATAACTCCAGGTGCGACAGCCAAGAATTTTGAACAGGACCTTTCATTTAAAATATGTTCATAACTGTTGTAGAGGAGCCTTTTGCCAAGGAAAGTTCTGTATTTCGTTCTTAGTTATAAAAGCGTAATATTATTGTAAAAATGTGAAATTAAATAAAGTAAGTTATAAACAGAGGTCATTATTGAATAATGGAAAAGGATGAATATTGCGAAATGCCTCCAACTTGTTCATTCCATGTCTAGACAACTTGGTGCTGTCATAAGAAATCATGGAGGCCATGCCATACATACCTAAACCAAATCTGTAAAACTGCCTTTTTCCAATCACGTAATATTGTCAGGATCAGACACTTCTCACTTTAATCATGCTTCCGTTGCCTCAAAAATGTATTATTGTAACGCATTATTGGCTGGCTGCCCAAACAGTTCACTTAATGATCTCCAGCTAATCCAAAATTCTGCAGCGAGGTTGGTAACTAAAACAAGCAGGCAAGAGGACATAACCCCTGTACTCGCTTCCCTGCACTGGCTCCCAGTCGCAGCTAGAGTTCAGTTCAAAATTCTGTGGCCCCATGCATAAACCTGATATACCACATGAATGTTAATCTGACAAAATTGAGATTAAAATTAATGCTGTGTTCATTAATGCAATGTATTCAAATATTTGTGGTATGTCAGGTTCATGCATGGGGCCACAGAATTCTTCTTTTAACTAATAAAGCATTAAGTGGTACTGCTCCTTCCTATATTGAAGACCTGTTGGTGCCACACCGCCCAGCTAGACCCTTACACTCCCAAAAGTGGCTGGTTTGTTGATTCGTAAAAGGACCTCGGAGGTAGGGCTTTCAGCCATCAGCCCCCAATTCTCTCAAACTTAAAAAACAAATTGAAAATACTATACAACTGTGCATTTGGCTAACATTGTTGTATTTTTAATGTCTTTTATCGATTTAAATTTTATGTATGTGATGTGCCTTACTATGTTCAGCGCTTTCAGACTCACTGTGTGTGAAAGCGCTCTATAAATATTGCTTGATTGATTGAACGAACATTGGGTGGGTCACGCCTTCTTATATTTTTTTTGTCTTCTTTACACAATCACCACTCATTACCAGGGTTCCCACTCTTTACTTGAAATCGTTATCCAGGTAATGTCCATGATCTTCCAGGCAAAGAGTGCAAAAAATTCTGTCTGCAAATACCTTTCCCACTCCCCCGCTCAGCCTTCCCTGCTGCCCCCAATCACCAGCGCATGAGTTTGTCCCCCACCGTTCTCCAGGCCTCCCAGCATATTTGCAACATGATTAATTAATGTGGGATATGAGTCATTTTGGTCCAAATAGAGTTGGGCTCAGATAAGCATATGTCTTCAAGGAAACATTAAAATTAATGAGGGTCGTTCGCTTGAAAAAAAAAACACAAAAAAAAAACTTTGAAAAACAGAACATAAATCCAGTGTTTTGGAGCAAGGGCAGCTTTTATATTAATCATTATGAATTCCTAAGTATTTTATCTACTCTTGCCCTAGGTATAGCCTAATAATTATATTCAGTGTAGCGGTACAGGCTAGTGATTGTTGGGTTTATTAGACTGAGAGAAGAATACATTTCAAATAATTGATATATCCAAACCATCAATTTGTTTATAAGGCATATGAAAAACAAGAACAAGGTTGACCAAAGTGCTGTACAATAAAGACAATAAAGTTTCCACTATTTTTAAAGTTAATGACAGATTAGAACCACCAACAGGAGCTAAGGCGGGTGAAGCGTCTCAGCCAAAGTCACATATGGAAGTATCGACTATCAACAAGGAGCCAGTGCCATGTTTGATGAAGTGCACTCCAAAAGTCAATTTCGCAGTCTATAAACGCACCAGCTGTAAAGAGCACAGAGGTAAGTGAAAGCCGTCGACATGGAATGGGAAAAAGGTGCCAAGTAAAGTAGCTTAGACCCGACACTGGGGTCAGCTTTTACAGAAATGCACACCTCATGCATTTGTGGCAGCCCAGAGACAGAGTTTCTATTAGAGTTCTAACTAATGACACAACTGCTGATTCAACCGGTCAAACTTCACTCTCATATCATTAAAATATCTGAAATTTATGGCTGTAAATGTCAAGAAATTGCTTGCAATCAGAGACCAAACCACCAAAAACGGATGAGGACAATTAGCAAGTCGGGCTACTCTCTGGTATGCTTTTTGGAATTCGTTAGCCTTTTCATCAAACATCATCTATTTCCGGTCCAAAGAAATGGATTCAGACCTCGCCTAATGCAAACGTCACCAGAACACAGTGTTAAGGCTAAAGGCTTAGGCAGAAAACAAACCAACAAATAACAAAATAAGTCCTTGTTTACGATGCATTTGTCGGTAAAACAAAAGCAAGTAGGAACTGGCTTCTCGCGCGTGTCCTCCCTTGGAAACTTGAATAGTGGCGGCTTCTTGGCATCCAAAGAAACATTTTCTTCCCTGAGACATTTTAATAGTCAAGAAATTAAAGCTAGCTGGTAAACATTTGCACAACGGTAGCCAAAAAAAAAAGCTAGCGGTGTGAATGAGCAGCTCTGAACGTGTTGGTTTTCTTCAGAGTGAGCCTGAGCTGGAATAACTACACAGAAAAAACACCATCACCTCCATATATTAGCTTTCAAAAGTCGATTTTGCATAATACTGTATGTCTTCTTTAAGTAAAAAAAATCACAGAAATTGTCATGAAAGGGACATGCCATATACCTCGCCATACTGGACTGGACTGGACTCAATCAGGCAAAAAACGGAAAAAACTACCAGGTCAAACAGATTCCATTCGTCTGCAACACTCCCGTTCTAGTCTTTTCATATACTGTATTTTGGCTTCGTCACATCTGAGCAAATCTGTTCTTTTTCTCCCTGCTGCAGGTATTCAGTTAATGACCCTCTGTTGTTTAGACCAGTGGTTCCCAACCTTTTTTGCCTTGCCCCTTGGGCCTTTTATTTATGCTCCAAATACCCCCTGCCTCGATGGTTTTGATGATTAGTCAGAAAGTGAAAAACTCCTATTTATCAGTAAAAAGGCTAAATGTTCTCAAACTCTCACTCTTTACTCTTTATAGCTTTTCTTTAAAGAAAAGCTAAAGCTATTTAAAACATTTAACATGTTTTAAATAGCTTTAGCTTTTCTTACTTACCATAATAATCGAAAATACAAGTCAGTTTTATCTTATTTTGTATCAGAAATTATTCCTATAAGCTCTCTCGTACCCCTAGGGGTCCCCGTACCCCTGGTTGGGAAACACTGCTTTTTTTTTAAATATATTTTTTATTTGACCTTTATTTAACCAGGAAAGTCCCACTGAGATTAAGAATCTCTTTTTCAGGGGAGTCCTGGCCCCAGAGGCGATCCTATTGTTCATGTTTTTAGTGGTAGGGGAAACTGGAGCACCCAGAGGAGTCCTACGCAGACACAGAGAGAACATGCAAACTCCACACAGAAAGGCCCTCATGGTTAGTGGTTGTGCGAAGCCATTTATTGCCAAAGAACTGAGTTTACTCTTTTGAAATCATAATGAAACAGAAACTACTCAAATGTCCCTGATCTAACATTTACATGACCTTCAACAACTGCCAGGAAAACTGTTCAGGAGCAAAGAAAAACTCACTTCAGCTGAAATACAGGACTCTCTGACAAAAATGTATGTTTGTTTCAAGAGGCACAATATGTAAACTTTTGATCAGGGACATTTGGCTAGTTTCTAGTTGAAAAGCGTAAACAAACTGTTTTTTTTTTTGCTTGTTTGTTTTACAATAAATGGCTTCACGCAACCACTAACCATGAGTAAATTAAAAGTTTTTGCGTTATCATTTATATTCTCTGAAATGCATAAGTTTACAAACCTGACATTCTGCCAGGGGATGTAAACTTTTGAGCACAGCTGTATCTCCACTTTAAAACTGTTACATATCCACGTCTCTAAACGCCCATCTTCGTATGACATTGCAAATAAAAATAGCTAACCAAACTCCTCCTTCCATCCCTCCTGCTTCAGTATAGATGTAGTAAAATGACTAAGGGTTTATATTGTGCCTGGTATCGCTGGCATTGTGCGTTCTGTGGGCGGCTGTAAAAGTTCCTCACAGAAGTCAAAGCGAGACCCGTTTTAGCGTCAGAATTTAGCCTGCGAGTGGGAAGCAGACAGAACACAGTCGGCTATTTGTGTCATCAAATACAGCGGCTCTGGGCGAATAACCTCAACCTTGTGCTGCTTTTCGGAGCTAAGCAAAAAGCTGCTGACAAAGTTGGCCAAATCCCATGTCTGTGTTGAAGCCGCTCGAATTCCCAAAGTCGTTTACCGCGAGGTTTAGTATACGATAATTCAGTGGCGCAGGGACGTCATTAGGCCCAATTTGAAGTTATAGTGTAGGATGTGTTATTCTCACGGTCGGCCATCGGGGAATGTAGGACTCATGGTGAAAGGGGGAAACATTAGCCAGCACCATCATATCCACTGTAGGAAAACATGTGTATGACTGCAGTAGATGCCAAAATGCTGAATTTCATAGATAGTAAACAAGCTGCAGTGGTGGAGCCAAAATAAATCGGGACACAAGCAGAGGCGGGTTGTACTTTTATGCATGTACTTGAGGAACTTTTTGAAATAACTGCACTTGTTATAGAGTAGTTTTTGTTGACAGCGTATTACTTTTACTCCACTACCTTTGACGAGCAAATATAATACTTGCTACTCCACGATGTTTGTAAAAAAGCTCTTGTTACTTGTAAGTTACAGAGTGCAGAGAAGTTGGTTGCGTTGTGATTTTTCTCTCTGATTTAATATCATTGTCATGTCCACTCCAGAACAGAAGGTGGCACTGTGCAGATGTATACATGCGTTTCAGTCACGTGACCTCAGTGGTCAGGTCCGCCATTTTGTAGGCTGCTGGCTAGTACAACAGTGTATCCGCCTACATTACTCTATGCCTGTTTTATATCTATGGTCTTCCCTGACTGAAGCCAAGATGCTACATCTGAAAATTACACCTCAGACAGAAGAACAGAGCTGATACTTAATGAAAACCAAAACCTTTGGATTTCATCCTTAGCACCCGCCTGGAGAGTTACTGACAGCAAAGCCTGTGATATGGATAACATTTGTGACAATCTGAGCACATTAGCTAATGTTGCTAAGCTAACCACAGTCTAAAATCTAGCCTTGGTACAACATGTGACAGAGGTAAGAGCTGAGGTCATTTTTTCACAGTGTCTGTGTAGAGGCTAAACCAAGCCCCGGTGATCAAAGATGGCGTCCTATTCATTTCAATGGACTGTGCTCATTGGCGCATGGCTCCGAAAAAGTTTTTTGACTTCCGCGTTACTTCCGAGTTAATTCCGGGTTGT
>OMNZ01040212.1:2415-23042 GCA_900303255.1 Lesueurigobius sanzi | reverse complement strand
TTAGATGAGTTGATGCGTACCTGTCTGGACTTTGAGCGTGCCCTCTGTAACGTATCGCCAAAGATGTTGTTAGCATTTAGCCTCTGCACACTATTCCATTGGGGTTCTCAGAGCTTGAAGTTAGAAGCCACCAAGCTCCTCCACGATCCAAGTATAGTTACGCAAAATTAAACCTGTCAATATTCTAGGCGAATAAAAACGGGTACTACTGTGTATTTTAAGGCGGAATAACACCACTTCGACCTTTAGGACGCTCCTAAAGGATTCTCCCCCGCTCACTTCCCTGTTATTCTGCCTTAAGATATAGATATTAGATATTGCTGGTCAGGTTGGTCTACAATGGCGGCGCACGGAGTTGCAGCGGCTCAGGACCTGCCCTCCATCTGATCTATGTAATTTCGTTGTACATTGTATAATGACAAATAAAGCGCTTCACTTCACTTCACTTCACTTCGCTTCGCTTCACTTCACTTATTGGTCCTTATTGGTCCTCACAATATTATTGGTCCTGATTCTAAGCAAGTCTGCACTTGCTTAGAATCTTGATTCTTCTTCCACCATGAAATGTTGTTTTATTTATTTAAATGTTAGATTTTTTTGTATTAATATAGAAAAATCCATCTTTTTAGGTATTTTTGCTAATAGAAAATTAATTTAAAAGTAACATTTTGGATTATACTTTTGCCAGCAATACAAAACATGCTACTAATTAATAACCAGCTATACCAGTGTTTCTCAAATAGTGGGGCGGGCCCCCCCGTGGGGGCGTGGTGCGATGCCGGGGAACATGCCTTGTTATAATTAACTGATGAATTGAAGGGTGGAGAGACACTGAGTTAATGACACAAACAAAAGTCTCCCGAAAGCTGGAAATATGAGGAAGTGCAACGCCCTGACTACGGCCCGACTACGGTGTGAGACGTGGAAAGTCGGGTGAAAGCAAATATGACCTGGTACTGCCTTCTGCTAAAAGACAGGAGGAAGTCTATTATGTTATTGAAATTATGTACAGAAGAAAGGGGTGGGATTATACAAGTGTTTACTTCTCCCCACTCCTTTTCAGACGGACTAAATTTCCTCATTCTAGTCGGACGTGATTATAAACTGTAAATGTTTGTTTTGTTTTTTATGTATTTTCATTTTCTTTTATTAATTTGTCTTTATTTATTTGTTGTATCGATTCATTCATTCATTAGTACGCCGTCCGAGAGGAAAGACGAGGAGCTCTCCCATCTTACGCACAAAAAGTCAAAACTCCCACTAAGACATTAGACCCGAACCTCAAACATGCGATTAAATGCAATGCAGAGGGCAAACTAATCTATCCATATCCTTAAACTTTCTGTAGCTTTGTGACTAAAGGCGATGCAAATGCACTTTGCTATGAGTCGCCCATGTGTGTATTTACGCAGCACCACATCCGTCACATGGAGGGACTGTGCGAGCGAAATGTTTCCTTCTTCCTAAGGGAGGCGTAACAGAAAATAATTGAGAACCTATTTAAATCTCATATGTGGGTGCTTTTAGCAGGAGACGTCCCCGCTCCCAGTAAAGTTACAAGTCAGGTCTTAGGAGGTTAGATATATCAATGATTAAAAAAAAAAAAGAGATTATTGTTTATTTTCTAATTATTGAGTGCAATGCAGGGGTCTCCAATCTTTTTTATGACTACTTTTACGCAACAATAATGGCAGTGAGCTACTTATGCTCCGAATAAACATGTGTAACTATGCGACTTAAGTGGAATCAACCTGTAAACAAGATGTTATTTCAACACTATTTCACAACATGACTTGAGTTTCCTCTTTTATTCTTTACCTAAATGTTTTGAGAGTGTGTCCAATGTTAAAAAACGCAGTATGCATATAAAAATTTGACTTATCATGGATGTAGGAATGTAGAAAATCCTTTTGGCGAGCTTCTTAGAAAGGGCTGGCGAGCTACTGGTAGGAGATCCCTGGCGTGACTCCATTGTCGTCTGTGTGAACACTTGTCTTGTCTGTCAGGTGTCCGTGCTGATGCTGAAGGTGCAGTCGGTGTGTGTGGGCATGGAGGCGGTTGGTGAAAACACAGCTGCTGCTTTGGAGGTGGGCCGCGTTACATCCAGTCAACTCGGCAACGTCAGCCTCCGACAATACCTGAGCAACCGCAGCCTGGGTGAGACACTCTGGGGTTTACTGAGAGTACTGTTCACTCCGTGTGGGGTGTGTTATCTATTCTTTTTCCTTACACCTATAGGTTGCATTCACGTGACATCACAACATTTTAAAGAATCTATATTTTTTCAATTGATGCAGATTTCCAGACTTAGTTTATTGCTAATTTCTCTGTAATTCTTGGGCCAATCCACATGAAACGAAAACTTTTACAAAGTTCAATGTCTTCTCTGTCAGCACATATGAACTAAGGTCTAATTAATTCCTCTTAAAGGTGTCCAACAGTGATTACTCTATTCACTATATGCGTGATGTTGGCCAGTAAAAAGGACTTTCAGCTGTAAGCATAATATGGCAGGTTTGTGAATCCCATCACTATCAAATAATGATCACGTAAAACATTTGTCAATTCTTGATTCTCTCCCGTACAGTTGTATTGGCACCTGCCCCAACTGAGATAGAGTTCATTAACGTGAATGCAACCTATACAGAGCATGGCCTGTTGCTTAACAGCTGTTTGAAAATACTGTATGACATCCTATGTTTTTATGTTGGCATAAACCATAGGATATTAGTTTAAGTCTATTAGGACCATGCACCAGGGCAAACACTGTACAGATGTTCAGAAGAATCAGAAACAGAATGACTGTACACTATTGGGTCCTGCTTCAACAATAACAAGTAAATATGCCACTACATCCTATAAGTCAGACATTAAAAGAGATCCTTGATTACATTTATTTATTTATTTATTTGAGCAATTGGGTTATTAACAGAACATGATAGAGAAAATAAAAAAAAATAAAAAATAGCAACAAAATGCTCAAAAGGAGACGGCTGAAGCAAGACGCTTATTTACGCCGACCTCTGACTTACTACAATTTTCTGTGACTACTGTCTATATTACATAAAGTATATTGAATTAACACCCGTTAAGCGGATTACTACATATAGAATACATGTATACATATGTACATACCATATCTACATACATGTACTATTTACAATATAGACAGAGCAAAAGACAAAGTACAAAATACAGAATATATTAATGATGTGCATTACCCAGATACATACACACTCTGTGTATCCTTTCAATATACAATTAGTGCAGAAATTCAGGTCTGTCCCCTCCCTCCCTCAATAGATTATGTTCATCATGATATTCTACCTAATATTTAATATTGAGATTTCCAATATCTCAAATTCCATGGCAGACTTTTATCTCTCTAATGCAGATGTTCTGAACAGGGAACTAGCATTAATCAAACAAACAACATTGCTGCCAAAATAGGTGCAGTCCCTTTAATCTTTAGGCCAAAAGATTAAAGGGATTGCACCTATTTTTGCTACTTGTAGTAGAGTGAAATCCAATTTGCCCCTTTGCAGTATATTCACAGAAAAATAGAATAGAATGTATTGCCATTTGCACAGGAACAAAACAAGCACATTGTGATTAGAGCCCCAACTATTTATTTTTTTAGTAATGGATTCATCTATTGATTATTTACATCGATTAATCAAGTAACTGCATAAGTATTTTACTTCTATTAAAAAAACAACTCTTTAGAGCAGAATTTGAAAGGAGAGCCACATGTCTGATAGAAATAACACCATTTATTCTTAATTTCTCTTTAGTTTGTCCCTAAAGAAGCAACATTTCACACAGACACTGATTGGTTAGTGCCTGACAACCAAAATAACAAATGTTAATCCCATCATGCACACATTAGATCAGTTTACATGATCTGTGTGAAAAACATTTACCCTCCCTTTAAAGAGACAGGGTTTTCTTTAATTCTGGCTCAAATCAGACAATTCTGTCAAGAAGACGATTAATCGATTACTAAAATAGTTGATCGGATTAATCGTTTCAGCTCTAGTTGTAATGCTCATGCTTTACTCCAGAGTCAAATAATGAAGAGACATAAGACTTTAATAAATAGAGAAATGTAAAAGGAAACAAAAACGAGGCAGGGGCGACCTCGTGTGAAGGCTCAGGATAAATACTGTACATCATATTGGCTACTGAACTGTTCATTGCGATTATAAACCCAAAACTAGCACTAAAACAATGAACCTGGTGAAGGCTAATATTGTAAACATTACTGGATTTCTCTGCTGCTTAAAGGCTGTGAAGAATCAGAATGCTAGGAAGTTAGGATGTTAGGAAGACTGCAAGTAACGATTTTAAGCTTTGGATATATGGAAAATAGGGTGTCTAAAATGGCACACATCATTACATACAAAAAAAAGAAGGCACAATATGACTTTTTCGAGGGTTTCACTGATTTTAAAAGCGTTATTTCTCATAAACATATCAAGTATTTCTCATTTAACTTGTGTATTGGGACTAACATTCACCCCTCCACTTACCTTGCCAAAACTCCCCACAGGTATGGTGAGTTCTGTACCAATACCTGCTCAAAGTCAAGGTAACTGCTGAGATTTTACATCGTCTGTAAATTAACAGCATGCTTTTCATCGTCTGGGCATTCGTGCTTGTGCTTGTACTCGTCTTTTCTCAAGTAAAACACCATTTGCTGAGAAAGTATATTATTTACTTCAGTTTATCGACCAATGTTGCCACAAGTTTGTTTTTGTGAGAGCGATGTCTGTGTGAAGTTATAGTGTTACATCCACATCAGAAACTAACCTGGAGTGGTGTTTTTTTTTTGTGTTTGTCAATATTTCAGCGACCTTTGAGACAGCCTCTTAAGTTCGTGCTCTAAAGTGCAGCCCAGCCTCTTATACACAGAGTAATCCATAAAGCTCCCCTGAGTCCAGACGCTTTTGTCCAACTTGTTCTCGTTCTGTCCATGGCCAAACTTTGTCCTGTGTATGCTATTTTTAGATTTATTAGGAACTCTTTTCCTCAGCAGCAGCTAGGACAGGTTTGCACCCTCTGCTGGTGTGTTGTGAAGCTACATTTGTATTTTAGACCCATGCACATTGAGGCTCTCAACTGCAATGGCCTCGGCACCAGCCATCAATCTATAATGACAAGCCGCGTTCCCAAATAAGAGGTGAATTTAGTATTTATTGAAGTAAAATACTGTATTTTCCTTCAAATTATAGTTCAATAAGCACTACATGATCCTATACACTGGAAGAAATTACTTTATTAAATAAGATTAATAGAATTAAGAGAATTGATGCTGATTTTCAGTAGCTTTGGACTATCTTGAAATGAGATGGAACAAGCATTATTTTTCTTAAAATATTAAAAACAAGACTTGAATTTAGGAAAAAAAAGTTTAATTCAAGACAAAATATGCTTGTTCTATTGGCAATCTTATTTAAAAATAAAAAGTCGAATCAAAATCAGCATAAATTTAATTCAAGCATTTCTTTTTAAAATCAGAGACTTTTTTTCCAGTGTAAAGCTATAATTATGGTCAAAATAATTAGCAAGTAGTTATGAAAATAAGTTCCCCGGGAGAGGCTTGTGACCCACTTTTGGGTCTGACCCACCACTTGAGTTTAAAAAAAATACAAATAATACAAAAAAAAATACCATGGTTGTGGTATCCAAAGTTAGTTTTAAACTGTTAATTTTGACAAATTTAGTTTTATTCTAGATTTAGTCCAACTATTCTTTTAGTTTTAGACGCATTTTAGTCAATGGAAATTTCTGGTAAATTTATCTACCTACGATGGACAACTCCTGTGCGACTGAGAACCTACACAAAGATTCTTCAGTCTTCATCTGTAAACGAGTAGACTGGACCTGCTCGTGGGTCTCTTAAGGAGAAACCAGTCGGAGGAATTTTAGACACTCACGAGCGTGTTAAGTCCACTCATTTTGCTGAGGAAGGTCTTTGGGCAAAGACCGAAATGTCCTACACTTCAACTATAGAGTACAGATGAAGACTGAAGAATCTTTGCTCTGGTAAATTTAGTCGACTTTTCGTGTTCTATTGTATTCAAAGATGAGATGATTCTCCCACGTGAACGAAGTACAGACCTGTTCCTTTGGCATCAAATTTTAATGATACAGTATAATGGTTTCAGTCTCGACTAAAATAGCTTGACATTTTAGTCATATATGTATTTATAGTGAACTATATTACATTTATTTTTAATCAACCTTTTGGCAGAAAAAAATATTAGTTTGACTAAATTCCCAATTTCTGAAATAGCTTGGTTACCATGGTTTCCAGTTGCATTTTTCAGTTTGAACAGCCGACGGTGGGACGAATTCCTGTTTCAGCTGCTTAGTTTTACATTAAAGTGCTGCTAATAATGTGGTAGAACGGTAGAAACAGTAAAGGAATATACCTCACAAAAATTTGCCTCACTATTAAAGCACTAATGTGAGCTCAGTTTTTGTGCTGTATAGACCTTTCTCGGTCATGTGACTTGGAATGGAATGCCGGCCTGTTGGTTGGCATTCCGCTGATTTGCTCCATCTGCTGCATGTTATTAGCTGTTCTTTACAATGGTGTTACTGGTCTTGACGCTCTCCAAGACGGTTCAGCACTTGAGTGGTCAGGTCAGACAACGATATCTGAACAAATGCTCGTTTGTCGGAGCTCAGGACCCGTCATGTGACTTTTGCTGCCCACAAGACTCTGACTGATTGGTCAGAGCATAGAGATATAGCATGTTTTGATTTGAGTTGCTTGCAGCAACCCATTGTTGCAACATAAGTTCCGCTACCGATGATGTCAGCTGAGAAAGGTCTATATTACTTTTCTTTACTGCTGTTCACATTATTAGCAGCGCTTTCATGTAAAACTAAGCAGCTGAAACAGGAATTCGTTCCACCGTCGGCTGTTCTAACTGAAAAATGCAACTGGAAACCATGGCAACCAAGCTATTGATGACATATTTTATCTAACGATATTTACTCTGGTTTTAAAAGTATCAATTTAAGACCCTTTAATATATGACCTTGAGTGTAGTGACTAGTGAGTGTTCCTACGGAGCCCTTAATGTTCCCTAAAAAGTGAAGTAAAAACATTGTGTGCACACAAGATAATTGGCGAAAAATATAGTAATAATAATCTTATGTTCTATATATTTTTAAATTCAGCCCGCACTGGCAAAAAAAAATAAAAAAAAATTGTGCGCTGACTAGAAAGTTTTTTTTTTTTCTTAATTCAGCCCACACTGGCACAAAAAAATATAAAGATTTCTCTTTTTAGGGAACTTTGGGGCACCGTATGTTCCAATCACTTGCTCAGGAGTTTAAATGTCTTCATGTCCCTCTCGTCTCTCATTGGATTCAAATGACCTGAAACGTATGCACACCGACAAATGTAAACCCACAATTGGCCCACTCTTGACTTCCCCTGCTGGCTCTTATCCACCATGACCCTCCTCCCTTCCTCCCTCTGTCGCCTTCTCGGCCGCAGCACAGAGCCCCGCGAGTGATCGATGATGCGGCAGCTTTGTCCCCGTCTGCTCCTGTCTCTGAAGAGTGAACCGCTTGTCTTCTCTCCTCTTTATTCCACTCTCTCGTGTTGTTGTTTTTACTAATCTGTGTAACTCCTCCCAGTCCACTCTAGGGCACCTCCACTTCCATCATTCCTGTCGTATCGTGGTCTTTCACTGTCACTACGGTTTCATACGAGGAAGGGAATGTGGAGTCTCTCACCCAGTCCCGACTAGAGCAGGATTCCCCAAACCTTTGTAAACCCGGCAAGTTCGATTGCGGGGTCGTCATTTTGCTTTCCCCTAATCCGACTAGCGAACGCCCTGGGTCCAGTCTACTGTAGCCTGAAGCTGCATGTATAGTCGTGAGTAAGTTTACATACCCTGGCAGAATGTTTGATTGTTTTTTGGCTTGGATCAGAGTCATTTGAGTAGTTTCTGTTGTCATTGTGGTTTGAAAAGACTAAACACAGTTCTTTGACAATGAATGGCGTCATCATGCATATTCTCAGAAAAATCGCCCAAAATTCTGCCAGGTTATGTAAACTTAGGAGCACAACTGTAACCAGCGAGTCTGACCACGCAAGAGGAGGCTTTCAAATTCACTCGTACAACAAGACCGTGTGTGTGTGCTCCATGTTCTATACAGAGCAGCTATGATCAAAGCATTCAGGTGTACAGGGCAATTTACAGACATGAAAAGCTCTTTAGAGGCGTGCTCGCGTATTGTAGGTCCCTCCACTGCTCACAAGCTCATGTATCCTTGTTTTGATCCACCCAGGTAAAATGTGAAACTGCGTATCTTAGATGTGTTCAGTGGATCAGCAGGTGACGCAACTAACAGGGCAAATGTACCGTTTCTAACAGCTCTAAAAATATTCATTTGGAGTCAGTGGTTTGTTAGATATGTTAGATATGTTTTAGCAGGTAGAGCTACAGTTTTGGTGCCAAAGCTTTGTGCCAACCTATCACTGAGGAGTTGCTCTCATAGACTGTATATAATGATGGACCTAGCTTCCCCCATAGCGATCAGTGCGGGCTAACGAAGCTCAGTTTGTTGTGGCTCGGTTTTTGGAGCCAGCTCCATGATTAAGGGCGAAAATACTGAAATGAAAAAAAATAGGACGACGTAGTGCATGTTAAGATAGGCACATGAAGGTAACGATGACAAGTCTGTGTCCAATAATGACTTTAAGAGGAGCCAAAAAGTTTACATGTTAAGTCCATTAGAGCAAGGAACCTCCGGAGTCAGCCCCCAATTCCTTATGATTTCCTGGGTTACAATTAGTCCATTATTATATACAGTAGTCTATGGTTGCTGCTTCCAAAAGGACTGGGTTTTCTCGGAAAAGCATTTTTGAGTTGAATCGTAGCGTTGTCAGACTAGACTTTATATGTGAACGTTATGACTGCGTTGCTCTCACCTGTTTCTGCCTTCAGTTTGCCTCATAACGATAACATTTAAAATGTGGCAGCCAGCTCTCTTGCCCCACAGCGGGAAGCTCCTGTTTTGATTTGCCTGCCTCTGCTTTTCCTCAGAGGGCTCCAGTTTCTCCCACTACAAAAACATGTACAATAGGATCCGATTAAAAGATTCTGAACCCTAACAATTCTTTCTGCTTGCATACACCACCGTCATCCTGCTTCATCTGACTTACTAAAAACATTTATTATGAAATATTGTGCTTATGAAGTGTTTAATCACTAACCATTGCTTGTGTCCCCTGTAGCTGGTGGCGAGGGGCTTTCGGGGTCCCGGGGCTTCCATGGTCCGGAGGTTTGTGCCCGTTTGGAGTCCGGACCTAGCGCCGCGGCCCGTTCCGAACTCGCCAAACGAAACGGCTTCCTGACACTGCAGCTCCATGGATACCACGCAAGATTTCTCATGTCCACGCTGCGCAACATGGCTCACTTTTTGGAGGATTACTCTTCTCCACAAGTGCTGCCAATGGAGATCAGCGTCTTGGACACACATATCAACTTAAAGGTGGGCGCTGCTGCTTATAACTATCTTCAGAATCAGAATAGACTTTAGTTTATTGCCTTTGTCAGTGAAAGGATTGATGAACTAGGATTTTTCTTGGTTGCAATTGTGCAACATGAAACATAAACTAAATATAATGATAAAAAATATGCTGTAAAACTATCAGGGCCTGCTATAAAAATAGGCTAAGACGAAAATATACGTAATGAAATAGAAAATTCTGAATATACAGTACAATGTGCAGGCGCATTGCAGAAAATTACAAATATACAAGTACTTTTTCTCAAAAAGATATTAAAGCACAGGTACTTGTACATTAAATACACACAGAGTGAAACCTCCCAAGCTGTGTTTTCTCGTAATAATGAAGAGCATTAATTCTACTGAAGAAAAACCCCAAAGTGAGAATTCACAAAATTAGAATAATACACAGGACAATTAAATGTTGTGATTCAGGTCCTTTAGTATTCATTTCCGTTCTCATTTTGAACTCATCTGGCCTGAATTACTGCCTCAGTGAAGTGTGTCCTGGGGTGAAGGCCTGGATAGATCTGTCCATCCTTAATCCAGTGTGTGGGACTTTAGGCCGTGTAAACAACGCCTGGCAAGCCAGACTGATATCCCTGCCAGTATCTAGATTATGGAACTATATAGAGTCTGGAGCGGCCACTCGGGCTGGCGTCTAAACCCACTTCAAACAGAACCCTGCTCTCTGATTGGTTTATTTGCATTCACGTATTCTTGACCATGGAAGTCCTCTCAATGACGATCTATGGCGCACAGGAGAGCGGTAAATTCCACTTGGTGATTTATAATCCTGTTCAAATATCAACGCAAACCTGCTAACAACATTGTAACATCAACACGTGTCCGCCGCTTCCTGTTTGCCTGCGTTCGCTCCACCCTAGAAACGTAGATGACGCTAACGGTGACCAGACTCCCTCGCTGGTACAGCAGTGAGTTTGGATTTACCTAACCCTAACCCAGGCTAGTGTAGACCGTGCTGGGTTCTGTTGATGAACATGTGGATCTACACAAAGCTGCTGAGCAGAAGAAAGTTTCATGTTCTCTAAAACCGCACGTTAAGAGACTTTAGTTGTTTTGTCCTTCAGAAAGCACAATGGCCTTTTCACTTCCATTATAAAAGATGGCTCTGACTCTGTTTGGGAAAGATCTCACACGGCGGTAGACACCATCTTGAGTTATTTTATACTGTGTTCTGTTCATATTTCTCCAACACCGTCAGTCTTTGTTCCAATGATATGGTTAAACACAGCATTTGAGCTCAGCTGAGACACAAACAACCAACAATTTTCACTCATTTCCCACGTTATTTTTTTTTCTGTATAATTTATACGTTCATAATTATAAGAAAACACTGCTTGGGATGTTTTACTCTGTGAGTATTTAAAGTACAAATGTGTGTTTCACTTCTATTAACTGTTTTTATTTAGAAAAAAAATTACTTTTGCGCAATATTCTAATTTTCTGCAACGTACATGCAGCCCCTAATCAACTGTGAATGGTTGGATTTACAAATGGCTGGAACAGGTTATTAAGTGTCGATGAGTCTGTAACTGACTCATGAACTGACCTTAGACTTTAGCTGTGAGTGTTTTCTACATTTTTCCCACAAAAATATTAACCTTAAACCAGCATATCCAGTATTCTGCCGGTGCATGCATGAGTGGAGCTCATAACTCACTGCTGCTCCTTGTGCCTGCTTCTATGACCAAGTTAAATAATTTGAACCGTGGCCTAATTGGAATTTGGATTTGAACTGAGTGTTTAATGACTTAGAAAGGCCTTTTGCCTCCACTCCAGGGTTTTTCTTTTTCATGGGTGAGTGCTTTCACTTTAGACCTAATGTGGAAACCTTGATGTGGATAATTTCTCATTGCGCCCAATACCTCGCATTTTTATATTTCTAAAACTCCCTCTACATTGTGTCCTGCAGGATGATGACCCCTCCGATGGCCCGACCAACATGGAGCCTCCCCCAATCACCCTCCATGTGGATAGTCTTATCATACACAGAAAAGACGATGGCTCTTTCACAATAGGAGGTACTATACATGCTTGCAAAACACATTCTACTCAATTTAGGCTCCATCCACACGAAGACGAGTATGGCGTCAAATTTGGGTCTGCTGGAACGTAAACGTAAAAGAGGCATTGTAAACAAAGGTTGTAAGTATTGTAAACATAAAGAGAAAACTGTAAATGTAACTCTAAAATCATAAATTAAACATTTATGCTTCTTCTTCACTTCACAAGTTTACAATTCACTAGCTACAGTTACGATACATTTTTGACTGACCCTTTTTTAATGGGGGTGCCATAAGTCCCGCCCCCGTGCATTCTCATTGGGTGATACTCCTAGTGGGGCTTTTTTAGTTAGCTCCATTAAGTATATTTAAATTTTAATTATGGTTAGGATAAGATTAGGGTTAAGGTTAGGGACAGGGTTATGGTTAAGTTTAGGGTTAGAAAAAGGGATATGGTTAAGGTTAGGGCAATTCAGGAGTGCGTGGTTTGGAGTAATAATAAATGTATCGTAACTGTAGCTTGTGAATTGTAAACTTAATGAAAAGAAGAAGCGTAAATGTATGTTTTACGTTTACAATATTTTTTTTCTATTTATGATATTTTTTCGTTTATGATTTTAGAGTTACATTTACAGTTTTCTCTTTTTGTTTACAATACTTACAACCTACATTTACAATACCTCTTTTACGTTTACGTTACAGCAGACCCTAATTTGACCCCATAGACGAGCTGCCGTTTTCGGGGTCTGTAAACCAACATGTTTGAAACGAGGTCCCAGAGTGGAAAGATTTCAAAGCGCTGTTTACGCGGCTCCTTTGTTGCCACCTCTACACAACCTTTCCTAAAACAATGACATCACAGCGCCAGCGTTGTGTGTGTTTTGCATAATCTACTGACCTTATAATGGCTTTAACTGCACAATCCTGCGCTGTTCTGACCGTACTCCTCCTCTGCTTCACCGCGAGCCACAGGTGACACACGGAGAAAAGCCCCAAGGAAATATCCTCCATTGTGTCTGTGTTTTCGTACTGACGGCTCCAGTCCGTTCACTGACGGCATCTCTGTTCTTGTCCTGTGAGATCTCAAACATAAATTCTACCACCTGCTCTCTTCTGTAGATGATCCACAGAGTCGTTTCATAATCACCGCGATGTTTGTGTTTACATTAGAGAAGAAGAGCATCTTTATTTACTACTTTGGAAGGCGCCACACACAGGCCTGGCAGCTGCACTACAGCCTATCTCCACACACACAAGTAGAGCCCTGTTCCAATCCCCAAACTGCACTCTGCGGTCCTCTATGAAAGGGCTCAAGTTGCTCAGGTTACAAGTGTGCAAAAAGTGCAGGATTTGGGACAGTGAGTAATTTTTTTTCTCCAACCAAGTTTTGGCATTACGTCCCAAAAACTGACATTGGATGACGGTTCTCTGATCCTCCCGTCACAGGCCCATCGCTGTTTTCACATAATAAAAGATCAAATATTTCTACTTACATTTGAAAAGACGCTTTTCCGGCCAAAAATTTCAATTATTTTTTTTTACCTTTTAAATATTTCCATATTTAAATGTCAAATGCCACAATGAATTGTGGGTAATATACTTGGCGAAGTCCACATGAATGCGGGCTTAGCCAAAGTGCGGACAAAGGGTGCAAAGGGGGCGGGTTGAAAGACCGCTCTCGAGAATTGGGACATCATGCACACTCAGCGGGAACACGCATTTGAGGGGCACAAAGTGGAAGTGCAAGTATTGGGACAGGGCCTTTATCTCTTCTTTGGGTTTTTCGGCAGTTGGCAACAGATTATTTGTCCATTACCGCCACCTACTGTTCCGGAGTGGATGCACACATTTGGGCTCCATGTTTATGGGGAACATTTTTGAAATTGTAAGCATTTTGTCTTTGTGTGGATATAGCCTTAGTTAGTTCATAAACAGTTCAGCTTCCTTGTAATTATTTTATTTTGGAGCAGTCTGATATTTTCTGTTGGAACACAAATACCAAAGCTTTAACAGATTTTAAAACGTTTTGGAAAGAAAAACCTTCATTTCATCCAAGCCTCTTTTTAAATATGTAAGGATTGGGTCTGTGTTCATTCTATTCATTGCTCATGATGCAGAAAGGAAATCCTCTATAGGCCCGAGTATAATAAAATGCCAAACTTGAGCATAATAACTTGGAGCAGAATTGAGCAGTATTAATACTGCTGAACCCACTGTTAAATCGATTTATATTCAATAATAGATTTGTTTGGGATTCATGGCTCTGATTGGTGTCCTTGTGACTCGTAGTGGACACTGCTGCAGAGGGTAAGCCCCGAAGAGAGAGACGACTTACCGACACCTGTCTGACACCGGTCCCTGAGGCTGTTGGAAACATCTGTGGCATTTCAAAGGCTACTCAGACCGCTGCCCCACCCAGCAGCCCCCAGCCCTCGAGCAGAGAAAAGGTGAAAACTGCTCCTACAGAGTTACTCCTATTACATATGAGGGATTCAAATAAGCAGTAAAAAAATTACACATGGAAAATAAAGTGTTTATTAGGTAAAGTAGCCTAAACATCGAAGGCAAGGCAACAAATAATCCATAAAACACAAATATAATAATGTTGTTGTTTAATTAAAAGTGAAGAGTTCAGAGGATATACTTTCAATGTCATATGAACAGCTAAAATAACAGTTTGGATTTGAACATTGTCAGAGTTGATGCCTGTTTAATGCGCTATTGTGCTGAAAAGTCAGTTCAGAGAGAACATCCTACTAATTTATTTAGTCCAACATGATCAACTCGTCACTGACTGAATACCCTACACTCCTTTTGCAGCCTAGAATTACAGAAGATAAAACTATCTTGTTAAGATACTCTAGAACTTTTCAATAATCATCCAACTATAGACCAGAGCAACGAAAAGGTTAACGCCCCCTTTTCGGTGAGAACAGAGGCTCCGTCCATTGAGATTAATGGGGAAACATCGACTGAGATCTTCACATTTACGTCTGAAAAGTAACAATTTTTGCATTTTGTATATTTGTCTAATATAAGAGGTAAGCAAATCAAGAGATTTTTTTGCTGTAGAAGATTCACAGAGCGGACAGTTGATGTTTTAAAGTGGGCTAAAGTTAGAGGGGGGCGTTAACCTTTTCTGTCTACGCTAGGAGCCTCCCTTATCCAGTCCCGATATTTGTTGTCTTCAGTACCGATGATTTTGGCTCCATCCCAGTCCATAATGTGGTTTTCAGGTCTGTCAGGTATGCAGAATAACCTAAACTAGTCCCATCAAAAAGAAAGTCTTTAAATAGTTTATCATTCACATTCTATGAAAAATGGCCAGAAAATTAAAAGGGTATGTAAACTTTCGAGCACAACTGTATAAGCCCAGTCGATTCCAGTCTCAACTCCTAGCTGATGTTGACTATTGAATCTATCTAGAATTACATCAAATCTGAACTTGTCAAGTTGACAAAGATTGTATCTTAACATTTGTATTTTACCCTGGATGTTTAAACATGTACCTACATAAATAAAACAACCTTGTTAGTCAAGATGCAAAACTGATTTTTTTGTCCCCCTTCCAATCTAAAATCTTACAGATGCTAACTGAAGAGAACGAATGCCTGAAAGTCGAGCTGTCCCGAGCCAAGATGGCGTTGGCTGAAGCTCAAATGGAGAAGGACTCCCTTTTGCACAGACTAAAGAGTCTCAAAGTGAGCCCCAGCTAAGGCTTGGCTCTCCCCCGTCATCCCGCCAGCCAATTATTCATTCAGCCCACACCGGACCGCAGTAAAGAGGACAGCTGCTGATGGACCAGAGAAAAGGTCACCAAAATAATTCAAGTCGGCGTCAACAAGGGAAGCCATTTCTGGATTGAATCGGTCCCCCATGTGTGTGTATTTATGAAGTGAGACGTGTGGTTTTAAGCTAGTAACTTTCTTTCGTTTCCAAAGTAGATGTTTATATTAATCTTTTGTGTTTCCATATGATCTCTAATGTTCAGCGGAGGAGGCCCGGTTAACATTCACGCTACATTTCTGGATTGTATGCGAGTGAGTGTAGATGTGGCAAAATTATACAAACAGCATTTTTTGAGGGGGGGTGGGAAACATTGAATGTGTCACGGGTAAAAGAATGTCCTAAAACAACTAATTTTGCACTGTAGAAAGAATTTAACTAGTCCTTTTGTTTGTAAAAAGCAAATACTGATCCAGCCTCAAATGATCCAGAGTATGTTGAATCTCATAAACGAATGTGAACACAAATATTTTCTACAAAAAGGGCAGTGTTTTACTTGAATGTGTGCATTGCATTCAGAACAACAAGAGTGACTTTGGATCTTGTTTCAATCGCTTCAACAAATCCCCACGTCTTAACTATCATATTTTTCTATGTGTAAATAGGATAAATGTGGCACTTTTATCATTCAGGCTTTGTATATACACGTGCAAAAACTGCAAGAGAGTTTTGCTTAAGTGTCTCGAGAGCTGTTTTCATGTTTGTGCGTCTTAAACAAGACTTGGGAGACGTAACGGTACTAAGAAGCAGCTTGAATAATGTATGCGTGTTATTAACTAAACATCTCGAATCACGGCCTACATCTGCTGCTGTTCAACTGCCCGCACATCAGGAAAGAACAAAATAATAATAATAATAATAACTGAGAAGAAAAACAGATAATTATAGCAACAGTAAACAAGCACATGCTTTGTCTTAGCGCAGCTGATTTGTGTAGTCTTTAGGAACACATTAACATACGACATCCAGGAGTCTGTTGTAATCGGCAGTACACGCTAAGGTCATGAACAGACTTGGAAACGCTTTGGTCCGATGAAGGTCCTGCTGCTCTTCACAAAAAGCAGTGAAAAAGACCACGGTATTCTGTTTGTTTACGCTCCTGAAATGCAACAGACTAACAATAAAAGGATATATAATTTAACTCATTAAAGCTTCTTTTGTTTGTTTCCTATGGGTTTGGTGGAGTTGTAGCCGCACTGGCAACTGTCCCTTAGAACAGTGGTTTCCAACTGTTTTTGTCTTGCGTACTCCTTGGGCCTTTTATTTATATTCAAAGTACCCCCTTCCTTGATGGTTTTGATGATTAGTTAGAAAGTGAATGACTAAAACTCCTATATATCAGTAAAAAGGCAACTAAATATTCTCAAACTCTCACTCTTTACAGTTAAATGCTTTAAATAGCTTTTGAACATAATAATCAAAAATACAATTCATTTTGTATCTGAAATGATTCCAAGTACCCCCTTCTAAGCTCTTGCGTACCCCTGGTTGGGAACTACTGTATTTTCCGGACTATAAGTCGCTCCAGAGTATAAGTCGCACCAGTCACAACATGCATAATGAAGAAAAATCACACCAACATACATTTCGTCTTCAAAATCGTCAGCTCAAAATGTGGAGTGATGATAGCCTGGTCTTACCATACCCTCGTACTAAATTCGTACAGAGGAACATATAGGGAAATGATAATTGACCCGAGTTTACGGATGGTTAAGGCCAGGCTAGAGTGATGATAACCGGCCTGTAAAAAACAGGGCTTCACCACAAAGCAACTGGCTAAATACAGGTACATCTTTTTCTTTGACTAGTAACTCGATCATCATGGGCCACTTTCACAGAGTCTTGATATTGTTTTTACAGGCTTAGTACACAATGTAGGCATTCTGCATAGATTTTTAGGCAAAGTAGAGGATAATATTGCTTTATAATCGACTTTGCCTGGGCATTATCCTTTAGTTTAAGTGTGAAATAAATATTAATTTTATTTTTTCTATAGAATGACCAATCTACTTTGTGACATATACAATAAAAACATCAATCAATGTAGTTCTAGGCCTAGTTAGTTACCATGTTTTGTTGTGCAGATTAATTGTGGCTGTGTAAGTGGCTACTGGGTCCACTGTAGCCAGTGAGACAAAATTAAATATCATACCCTAAAATAAAAAAAAATACATAAATATATACATATATAAGTAAGAGTTTTGAATATCCTCTACCTCCACATACGCTCCACACGTTCTTGACATAATAATTACGAGATCAAATCAATCACAACGAAATGATGTCATGAAGTAAAAGAATAGCAGGTCCGTGTGGTGGCTGGCTGACGCGTGACGTGAGGGGCGCAGGTTCCCATGCTGTCAATGGACAGATAGGCTCAAAATGCTTGTCATCCATTCAGACAAATGACAATGATCAGCAGAAACATTGCAAATAAAAATAACTTGTGCATAAAAAAAACATCTTTGTTTAAATAGAATAAGACATTGAACGCGTTCCAGCTCGAGAGACTTTTAAAACCTCATAACAAAGGCTCCACCAGTAGGTGCTAGAACATCCACACCCCACTGTACAACAGGGCTACTCTACTCCATATAAAATCCATGGGCTCCTGTCAGCAGCAGCGTCCAAGACACAGCACACGCTAAAGGCGTCCTTTCAAAATAAAAGTCTTCTTTTGCAAATTAGTGACCTGGTACTATGGTCTTACAAATGGCAGACTGAAAACGATATTCAATAGTATACTGTTCATACTGGAAGTAAAGGTACAGTTACTAGGCTAAACCTAAATGTGTCATGATGTGTATGGCCTGACAGAAGGTCTGGTTTCACTCTGAAGGATCGACCCTTAAAAAGGAACACTGAAAAACAGAGAGCTTAGTTTACTCATCAGATAGCATTATCTTTAATTGACATTATAAAATAAATACAACTAAAATAGAAAATACAGAGTGGAAACATGGCGTTTAATGCTAAAGGTCACTTCCGGAAGCTGCCTCGCCGCGTCTTGGCGCTTGACGCGGTCTTGTGTCTTGGTGCGAGTGGCAGACAGCGGTGTGAACGCAGAGCTGGGACCGGGGGCAGTTTGTGGTGATCGGACAGCACTTCAGGGTCTGCTTTAACCCTGGCTCAGGCACACACCGGACCCACGGGAGTTTTCTTTTGTCTACCGGGGCTGCTCACACTTAACTCTCACCGTGGAGGGATTGCCTCATCCACAGCCTCTGCACCGCGCTGTACGGCGGCGGCATGCAGCGAGAGAAAGCCCTGTGATGCTTCTCCGCATCACACACTGAACCTGGATCAGAGGCGCTGGGATTTATGGGAGATTTGGTGGATATCTGTCGCTCCGTTGAAGTAAACTTGTGTGCAGCATGGGGAAGGAGCAGGAGCTGCTGGAGGCTGCTCGGACTGGGAATGTGTCGCTGGTGGAGAAGCTGCTGAGCGGTAAAAAGGGGATACTGGGCTCTGGCTCCCCTTTGCCCAACCTGCTGAGGTAAGAGACAGACACAAGTCCTCCTGCATCAGGGGAATCCAGGGAGTTCCCCTGAGGCAAATTAACTACTTCTTAATCTGGTTGAAAGACAACTCATCATTCTTGAGTCACCTCGTGCCATCACCTCGTCTGTGCACAAACAGTTGTCTACTTTTAAGATAAACCTTTTGTGTTACCCTCCTAGCCAAGCATCACATTAAAGTATATCATTTTTATCACTGAAGTCTGCAGCAACATGCTGCTTGCAGGAGTAAGATGTATGTTATTATCATGTAGCAGTGCACTACGCACTGAGTATAAAGTACTATGTAATAATGCATAGGTTATTTACATGCTCCTGTTCTTTTGATTCTAGATTTGGTTTGAGAACAGGCAGTTCCTCAGAATCCAGACAGTAGCCCTGTCATGTGGATTTCTTAAACAAAGATGCTTGTGACATTGAAATGTCTTCTTTTTTTCTGGTGATCTTGAGTCCGCTGCTCTATGTAGATGCAGATTGAATGTCCATTACCTGGGATGTGTAACACACCAGTGCTGTGTTGGCTTGTACCTTTTCGGACACAGCTGCAGGATTCAAAGAGAACACCTAGTACACCTGATGGCTGGTCCACATTAAATACTGCTGCATCTGTGATGCTCTGTCATCAAAACACAAAGGACTACACTCATGCTGTTGTCCATGCATGTGAGTGTTGAAGCAACATGTAGCAGATATCAGTGCAGCTACTGTGAACTGGTTATAGGCGTTAGTGTGTACAGGTGTTAGGGAGTATTTTTGTGTATTTGCCTGATGGAGAAGTCAAGTCATTTTCCTTAAACTAAACCGAGCTTGAGGCAGTGAGACCATGTGCTGAGGTTATTCCTGCCTCTCCCTGCCCACCGCCCCCTCTGTCCTTAACTGTGGGGCTGAGCAGGTGATTAGTGGATCAAAGGCGAGGGTGTCCAGCAGAAGGAGTGCCTCAGGTCCTTCCAGCGCTCTGTGCCTCTTCACCACATCGAGGTCACCCACTGCCAGGGCAAATGCCAGCTATCCGGCAACAAAACCCAATGGGCTTGAATGCTATCTGCACAATAAAGACATTTAACATTTAGATATTGTGCTGTTGGCATTTCCACCATGTTGTGAAAGTCATGGGAGGAGATGTGAAAATGTTACTACTGCATGGAGTAATGTAGTATCAGGAGCATTCCTACCTTTTTTGGCATATTAGATTCACTATAACTATTATTCTTCCTTTGTTTGTGGAAGCTGCAGCAGCAATTTTCATTATTAGTATTACTATTCAGGTGTATTATATTATTAATAGTACTTCAATGTTGTTTTTGTTGTTATTCCTGTTTTACTTAAGCCATTGTTCATCATTGAACCAAATATCCATGGAAAGAATTAGCAAGCTGTATCCAAAACCTATAATAAGTGTAGAGCCTCAACTTTTGTTTTTCTAGCTTATTTTGGCTTACTGGCTCCATCTGACAAGATAAACCTCTATCTGCATGTTTCTTTGTGTCATTTCTGTGGTTTATAGCCAGATTTGTATAAGGCCTGTGTAAATTTACCGAATACACAAATGAAGCCCTGAGAATACAAGCAAAATCCCTTTCGAAGAAAATACTGGATGTCATGCAAGAAAGCCATTAAGATTCAAAATGTGCTGTAATTGTTCAATCAATAGAGTAGGTTAAGTAGTTCTCTAGTGCCATGACACTGTTGTTGGCTTTTTGTTATGGTTAAAGAAGTACTTTCTCTGTAAGAACACTTTGCCTTTGCATTTGACCCT
>OMNZ01040206.1:0-24953 GCA_900303255.1 Lesueurigobius sanzi | reverse complement strand
TATTTCTACGTGAACATATTTTTTACATTTTAGCACTCACTTTTTTCGTTTTTGGCACTCAATGTGTTAACAATAGCCCACTTTACAATTGACGTCACGCAGTCAGACAAACAAACAACAGCTGTGCCATATTGTCAGACCTTACCTGGTGAATATGAGGGACTGTTTATTGCTAGTTGGATAAGTCAAAACACTGTTGAGAGTCGGGTTAGAACTCCAATGAAATGAGGAGTCAGGGTACTTTGTTTGTTCTTTAATGCTTGGCCAAAGTGTGTGTGCGTTTTTGTGTGTCGTCTCTCGTCTTGTCCTCAAACACGCTGCTGCTACTGCTGCGCTGCACACTGGTGGGCTAAGCTCCGCCCCTTAAAGGGCCAGCATGCCAGTCTGTTCTGCAGCCTTTTCCTCACCTGGCTTTGGAAAAGGGACAAAAAATGTCCCCTCCAATTTGGGTATCAGATTGGAGGCGATTTGCACAGCCCATAACAGCAGTGCTTGGTTCCCTCATGTTTGAACATTTTTAAGAGACAAAACTACAACTTTGTGACTATCGGAATGACTCAGACCCATAGGCACTGCATGCAAAATGCGCGCTTGTTTGTCTGAGGAGACTTCCCAGAATGCATTGCGACGTGACATCACGGTCTATTTTTAGCAACTGTGAAGTACGCTATTGTTACAAAAGCATCTCTGGCCTACCTTTTCCATTTCAGTAGAAATCCTTAAGAAATTCTCATGTTGCTTAGTGCTCCGATATTTGGGGGAAACTGCAGGTAATCGCCATCAGCAGTTGTCTACTTACAAAGCTGTATTGATTATGAGGACATGTAGGTTAAGTGGAAACTGAGCATTTACCGCCATCTACTGGACCACACTTGTAATTGCTAGTGAGCGCTGCCTTGGCGATTAAAGCTCACCACGCGATTATCGCAATTGACCTTTTTTAACCACTTTATTAGTAAAATTATGGGAAAATATTTGTTATTGCAACTGCTTGTTTTATTTTATATTTAATTAATTCATGTTTTGCTAAAAATGCAGTTGTATTGTATTGATTGCAACAACTGTTAATCTAGCCCAGTTAGCCCATGTCAATTTACGGCCCTGCCAACATTTGAATGCTCTACGTATTGGCCCTAACTTTGAAGCAAGAAGGCAAGGCAAGCTATGAACCTTTCAAACAAAGTAGGCTACTATAAATAAATTTAGCCTAAATAAATGCTATGAACTTGATTACAGCTGTTAAGTTAAAGCAGAAATGAAACGCGTACTGGGAGGTCAAAATTCGTACATGTTGGCAGGTCTGGTCGTTTAGCGGCAGCAGTAAAATGTGCAGTCCTGAATCTGCAGTGGATCCAGCCTGCAGGTAAACCTTGGATCTACGGTGAGCCTGCAGACCTGAGCTGCTGCATATTCAGGGACTGATATTTGCATTTAAAGCCATTTTAACGGAGCGACTCGTCAGACTGTGGCGGCTAAAAATAAACCATGGCGGGCTGCCATAAACTAATACATTAGTGGGAAACCATGCGTACTGGTTAAATCTAAATAGCTGTGTCTTTTCTGTAGCGTTCCTTGAGTAACACGGAGGACGAGTGCACTCATCTGAAGGAGATGTCTGAGCGGAGTCAGGACGAGCTGCGAGAACTGGCCAACAAGTACAACGCAGCAGTCAACGAAATCAAGGAACTCACAGAGAAAATCAAGGTACAAACATTTTCTTCCTTGTCGAAGGACCAGGGGCCAAACCTCCCAATGGTGGTACTTTCTACAAATGATAGTGTTGTGCATGAACAACGGGAGTGTTGAGGGGGCATTTTCTGTATTTTCTATATTTAAGAATATTCTACATTAGAGAAAATAATCGGTAAATGCCTTTTATAAAGTGGTTTAATTAAATGACCGCTTTAGTCTCAAAGTGCTTTACATCATGAGCCACTCACCCATTCACACTCTCATTCATACCAGTGTAACCAGTGTACACAGACACTGGAGGCAAGGTCCAAGGACAGTGGACTAAGACAGTGTGCACCTGCGGGATTCGAACCGCTAACCAGGGCCCGATATGAGGGTCAAGGGTGGTATCTGCTAACGGCTGAAATTTGCTGATATGTGCCGAAAAATATATATTTTTTTTCCCTACCATTACTGGGAAATTACTGTAATTGGGCTATTTGTCCAGCAGATGGTGCTCATGTATTCTCATAATATATTTGGTTATTATTGAGTTAAGCTCATCATTGCCTCCTGGTCACGCTTGGAAGTGTTGTCTACAACAGCGAGTTGGGGACACTGAAAAATAGGCCCAGACCGCTGACATGTTAACTCTCACATTGAACTGCCATTGCACTTCTAAGCATCTCGTACGCATGTGCGAAACGGAGCGTCTCTCCAGCTACAATCAAGTACTGCATTGGAATCATGCGGCTACACAAACAAAATGATACCGGCAGACATTTCTACACATCGGACCAATACCGATAATACTAATACTAATAAATATGCTTTGAATAAATATACTAATAAATATGCTTTGTGTAATCCCTCAAAATATGGTAGTGTTTTTTCTGCACCATTGTGGTTTATTCAAGACTATAATATTTTTGACGACACACTGATCCATCGATCCATTGAGATGTTTGCCAGTGCATTTTTGCATAGATACTAGATTATCGCCCCCCAAAAGTTCCATGATGGAGGGCCTGACGTTACCCACCCCTGCTGTAAAGTGTGTCCATAAATTTGCCATGTTATTTCTTCCATGATGTTCCAGTAAATATTTATGAAAATCTTCCAAGAGTTGAAGAAATGTTTGTTTTTCTATTTCTAATCATTGAAGGTGATTTGTTTGCTTCAGTGACAATTGCTCAGTAACAGCTCAAACCTGATCCATGTTCAGGCTGTGGAGGTGCGATACGAGGAGCAGACTCAGAAAGGAGCCACAGAGCGAAGGGAGCTGGAGCTGAAGGTGGAGGAGATGGAAGAGAAGGAGCAGGTTCTTCAGGCCCGAATCGAGGCTCTACAGGCGGACAATGACTTCACCAATGAGAGGCTGACTGCTCTGCAAGGTACGGTACACATGCAGAGTCAGTGTTTCCCATTAATAACAGAGACTATGGCGGCCCCCCATGGTATAATTTTCTCCACCATAGTCTAAAAACAAGCTAAGCAAGACATTTCTATTGAATGAATATTAGATTAAATGATTTGACTATCACCTATACCACCATAATCTCTTTCAAATTTGTGGGAAACACTGCAGAGTGCACGCAGTACTAGCACTTCAACAACGACTAACTGTACTGCAGAGGCTGCTTGATTTGGGGGGATACTCAAGAAATCTACTGTATTATTGCCACTAACTGGTTAGAAGTTAATTTTATGCATTATTTGAATCCTTATGGATGCCCTTCAGTAGCTAATCCTTACAGCAATTAAACATTCATTAAATGCCATAATTACAAAATCTATCCATCAATCAATTAGGGCTGGGCAATAAATCAAATTAATTCAATTAATTGTGGAAAATTGCTCCGTAGCAGCTGCTTTCCGGAATAACACCAGCATAACATACTGTACACACTTTACAAATCCCCTGCTACTTATTACAAAGTAAGGATTATTATAAGAATAAATAGTGCGATTTTACGATTATTCACAATTATCAGAATAAAGGAAGAAAATACAGAGGTTTTCACTCGGGGCCGGGGTGGTCTCCCTCCACTCCAACATACTCTCACCCACACTCTCAACTGGATGTCATAGGAAATAGAACATTGTGACTGTACGGGGAGTGTGCACATCCAATACGAGCGCAAAGCACTCGCCTCCACTCCAACAAAGCTATCACACACACACTCGGTGTCACGTGCACGCTTCGTGCATGTACCCATATAGTAGAAAAAGCAACATTGTGACAGTCACACGCGAATAACCCGAGGGTGGAGCGCTCGTTCCCTCTCCAACACTCACTCCCCTTGACGTGCACTCTCCATGCATGTACATGCAAAATCTCCTCCTAGGGTTTTTCTCGAAACGGGCTCAAATTTGGGGAAACAAATCTAGAGAAGCGGAGCTTTCAAAGTTATCCAATTTATTTTTACATGTACTATGGTAAACTTTTCGAAGAATTTTGTGATTTTCAGTAAATTGAAAATTGCTCCCGTTTGCGTCGTCCAATGGTGATGTCCCAATGACATATCAGTAAAACACTGATTTATACAAACGCCTTGAGTAACTTTATTTTACCAAACACCACTTTCTTTGGAGTTTGTTCAGTCAAAACATGTGCGATTAATTTGCGATTAATTCACGATTAATGCATTAATAATTTTTTGATTAATCACGAGTTAAAGCGTTAACTTAAAGGGACTCTATGGAAGTTAAAATAAATTTTAAAAAAAATTTCCACCCCCTACATGCTCCAGCAATGTCCCGCGCTGTACTGTGAGCCCACACCTATCCCACTCAATTGCCGCTATAAGCCTGCACCGTCACTCTAAAGTTGCCTCCTCGGGCCGTGGCAGCAGTCATGCACCAGCTTAACATGGAGACTGCAGTTATGCGGACGGCCAGAGGTGGCAGTCACGAGTATGAAAATTGACAACCTCCGTTGAGTTCCTTAAACATGGTGGAATATGCTTCAGTTTTCAGATACTTTTACAAATCTGTTCAAACTTTTTTTTTTAAATTCAAGGTTGATCATCTTTTTCCAAAACATCAATCCGCTAAGTCAGATACTAAAAAGGCGCGTTAGCGCCCCCTATAATAAAAAAAATTCAATGCTATGGCCGTATAATGCTACTTTCCAAAACTAAGTCCCCTGCAAAAATGTAATACATAAAGGCAGAGGCTTTCATACCTTAACCTAAGATTAAGGGGGGAATGGCCCTTTGACCTCTGGCCGCTCGGCTCAGCGCCACTTCGATGGCAGTGTGCATACTCGAGCGCGCACCCATCTGCTAAACAGGAAGTGGCTTGAAGCGAGCCTTGCGCTTGATTCGCCAGTCAATTCGTTCAAAAATGTGTGTGCGGTGTGTAGGAGGCCTAAGGATTTTATTAACATTATTTAAAATCACATATTGCCATAGGCTTGTAATCCTCACTCCAACCACAAGAGGTCACCGCTTCACATTTATTATATTAACAAATCAATCAAGGCCCATGGCTGACCACACCCCTCTGCTTCCTGTTCCCTTTCATGGCTTTACTGTCCACAGCACGGTTAGAGCATCTCCAGGAGAAAAGCATTAAAGAGAACAACAGTCTTGGTGAGTCACATGACCGCTCCCGTCGGCCAATCACAGCCGTTCTCCTAACCCCGCCTCCTCATCTTTTTCACTCGCTAACAACAATCGCACGATCACTTCCTGCATGGCTTTGTGTTGCTTCCTGTCTACAGTAATGTTTGTGGGGCTTTTCTCTGAGATCATTTCTCAAGTGGGTTTTCAAGATTGTTCTATGAATTATTTGGTGAACCATTCTGGTGAATTGATACTTTGACCGTTACATGGTGTTTTTTCAAAGCCACTGTGCGGAACATTCCAGGTTAGATGTGGTTTTGACAAACGTATTATCTAGCATGCTTCTAATATTCTGCTGGCATGTTTATGATTAGAGTTTTGCAGCACATGGGACAGGGGTTCACATGCTTTACAAACCTCACAAAAACCATTTACCTTCACCTATTAAAAGACCAAAATAAACTCAATTGCACCAACAGAGGGCTTTCTACGTTACCGCCAAGAACAGGCTTTAAAACAGTCCACATCAAGATCAATTACACTGTTCCTATATTTTCCGTTTTATTGCACTAAGCCTAACGTGCATTTTTAGATTTCACATTCTCTAAGCCTAATGTGTAGTTTTTATTGCACAATATGACTTGAAATGTTCCGCAATCTGTGTTTAATATCACCCATGCAACATATGAGTTTGTTGCTGGTTCACATTGGTGATGGTCTTGGTATTTGTATTATGAGTCATTATAGTTTTTTGGTGGTAATTGGTAAATTTGGGGCGACAGTGGAAATGGTAGAGCGGGTCGTCTTGTAACCGGATGGTTAGAGGTTCGAATCCCACAGGTACACACTGTTGTAGTGTCATTGGGCCTGGCCTCCAGTGCCTGCCTACATTGGTTACACAGGTGTATGAATGAGAATGTGAATGGGTGAGTTGTTCCTTGATGTAAAGCACTTTGAACCTAAAGCAGGTGGAAAAGCGCTATACAGTGAGGCCAATAAGTATTTGATCACCCTGTGATTTTGCAAGTTCTCTCACTTAGAATTCATGGAGGTGTCTAAAATTTTTATAGTTGGTGCAATTCCCCTGTGAGAGACAGAAAAAATCCGGAAATCATATTGTATGATTTATTAACAATATTTTTGTATATTACTATGTCAAATAAGTATTTGATCACTTGAGTCAAACAATTTTAATATTTGGTAGAGAAGCCTTTGTTAACAATTACAGAGGTCAAACGGTTCCTGTAGTTTTTCACCAGGTTTGCACACACTGCAGCAGAGATTTTGGCCCATTCCTCCATACAGATCTTCTCTAGATTTGTCAGGTTTCGGGGCAGTTGCTGAGCAACACAGAGTTTCAGCTCCCTCCAAAGATTTTCTATTGGATTTAGGTCTGGGAAGGCCAGTCCAGAACCTTGATATGCTTCTTATGGAGCCACTCCTTGGTTATCCTGGCTGTGTGCTTCGGGTCATTGTCATGTTGGAAGACCCAGTCACGACCCATCTTCAATGCTCTGACTGAGGGAAGGAGGTTTTTGAGGGTCAGAAATTTGGCTGCTAAGCAAGTGATCAAATACTTATTTGACACAGTAAAATACAAAAATATTGTTAATTAATCATACAGTATGATTTCTGGATTTTTTTTAACATTCTGTCTCTCACAGGGGAATTGCCCCAACGATGAAAATTTTAGACCCCTCCATGATTTCTTAGTGGGAGAACTTGCAAAATCACAGGGGGATCAAATACTTATTGGCCTCACTGTATTCTGCAAATGTGACCATTTACCATTTTTCACAAGATAAAAGGAGACGGTATGTTTCTTACGGATTGGAAATGTGTTGATAGTTGCGTGGGATGTCAGGAGAATTATGTAATGCTTTAATTTGGGTTCAAGAAATCTATCAAAGTGCTGAGGAAGTTTTTGGAAGATAATTGCGAAGAGGTAAAGAATGCCTATGAAAGAAATGGAAATAAAACCACACTGTTCCCTTCAAAATTCTCTACCATCTCTTGAAAAGCTTTTATTTGAACCGGGTTAGTTATTTTTCAATCTGCGTTGGCCGCCTCGCATGGGAATCAGATGCTTTTAAAAAGATTTTAAAGTAACTGGCCCTGTTGAAATAAAGACTATTTAGTGTATATCAAGATGGCAACAGCATGGCAGTTAGCATTCAGTCAGGGCAACAGAGATTTAAATGGAGAACTTTGAGGATGGAGTGCCTTGTTTTTTCCCACCATGCTTTCATTTTGGTTTGGGCTTTTTGATTGTGGAAGATTCATAAATGTTTCCGAATAATATGCTTCCACTCGATCATTGTTTGATTGGAATTTGGTGATGATTTTTTTGGTGGTGTTCAGCACTTTCCAGCACCCACCTGCCTCTCTCTCTCTCTGTGGCGGCATGAAACACCTTTTTAGGACTGAAATGGGGAAACAAATCACTTGGTTTTCTCAACTTTTGGGTGAACTCTCTGGGCTTCAGCCAGTTGGACCATTCTTGAACAGAAATGTACTTCCACTGTGGTCAGATGTGGACATAGTAACGTGCGGGCCGGTAGTGGAGCCCGAAGAGGACAAAAGGAGCGAGGGCAAAGTGGCTCTGGACGAGGAGGAGGAGAGCGAGCAGACTGAGGTAGTGGAGGTCGGAGGAGACGGTCAGGCCGACGTCACTGCACTACCAGAGCCCGGAGAGGACATAAAGATCGAGGATATATCCACACACGATGAGGACGACGATGACACGGACACGGATGACGGGGACCAAGACCATGGTAGAATGACCATTTATGAATGAGATGAATCTATAAAAAGACAGAATAAGCCTCTGAATTGCCAAGTGGAAATATTTATTTAGAGCGTTTTGGTTTCGAGGACAGGCATGAGCCCCATTAAATAGGGGTATTAATACCAATAATTGCAATACATTACTGCAAAAGTATATTTATAATAGTTATGTAGGTTCATGTTTAAACATCCAGGTCAAAATACTAATGTTGAGATACAATCTTTGTTTTAGATTTGTAACTCTAGAACATTTCAATAGTCATTCAACTATTATCATCAGCTAGGAGTTGAGACTGGAATGGACTGGGCTTGATATATACACAGCTGCAGGTGACGACCCATTAGGCCACACCTGTGTCAGTCATTGTTGCCAGATTTTCTTGCTGTCTTCTCGTACCAAAACGGAAGGCTCCTCCAAACCTGTGATGCGGCTTTAACGTCATACCACTAAGTGTGCGCGCCCGTACATGTTTCCATAGCATTTTTGTACGGCCGATATAGAGCATTCATATATGAATAAACCCAGGCACACAATATGTTGTGTGCCTTCTCAAATAAAATGACCGCAGTCTCAAAACCAAGTGAAATATCCACTCCAAAAAACAAGAACACGTCATTTGCGAGCTTTTTGTAAATTATAATAGTTTTTATCTTGCCTTAGCTGGTTCCGATGGGGTCCAATAGTCCGTAATCCTCTCTCTCTCTCTCTGTCTCTCTGTCTCTCTCTCTCTCTCTCTCTCTCTCTCTCTCTCTCTCTCTCTCTCTCTCTCTCTCTCTCTCTCTCTCTCTCTCTCTCTCTCTCAAAACGCTGACAGCGTTGGTTCCAATACAACGTTGAAAGGAAAGGTACAGATTTTTTTTTTTTTTATTGAAAAAACATTTCTAGAAGGGGAATTTGATTCCATCTAAACATGAAAATACGTGTTTATTGTAAATATTTTCCGAAAATGCAATACTGTACTTTTGGCACTGTTTGGAAACATGTGCCAAATTTGTACATTATAGAAGATCTGGGCTTTCTAATGAGCCACAAGCATGTGGGATGTATAATTTTATTGTAGTGAGCAGTATTGTTTGGGGTCCACAACGATTGTGCATTGGACTACAAGAGCAGGGTGTAAACAGGTTAAATAAATATTTCCACTTGGCAATTCAGAGTGCCTTGGTTTATGGCTCACTCCACACTAAACTGTACAATGTGTTACAAATAGGTCAGATTTAGAATTGTTGCTTTTCACAATATTTTCTCTCAATTTATGAAGTTAGGACTTAGGGTCATCAGAAAAAAAAGTTTAAAAGATAACCAACCAAGTTTCCATATTTTGACAGACCAGTGAAGCACGGACAAGACACACAAATTTGGATGTAACAACAAAATCAAGCTCTAAACAGCATCTTATGTAATTACTTTCTTCATAGAATATTGTCAAAATTACTATTTATAGCAGTTAACAGTAAAGGGTTGTATGTCTATCAAATGCATCATGCCAACATTAAGCCCATGGTCCTTATACTCATGTTCTGCTGGGGAATACCCAATTATATTATGTATCAAACAGTTTTAAAGTGCAAAAACATATACTCAAGCAATTTAGAATAATTTGAATATTAGGTTTTTGCCTGTAAGATCACAGAGAGCAACAATCAAACAAATAGGTCATTGTTTTAATATGGTAATCTCGAAATAAAGCGCACAGCCTAACTATGTTTTGGACGTAACATGGACACCATGAACCATACAGCCAGCCTAAGAATACAAAAGAAGAATTAAAAATGTATTTTCTTGCAACTTTATTACTAAATTAAACATTTTCTCTCTATATAAATAGGGTAGTTTTCCTCCAGGACCGGATTGTGTGAATGGAGGCGAATTCTGGCACTGAACACCATCTGAAACATAAAAATAAAACTTTTAATCAAAATCATTAAGCAACAACGGAACGTTTTATTACACATAATTTCAATGGGTGGGTTAACAAAGAAATGAATAAGGATTTATTAATCGTTAATACATTTTCTACAGATAAATTGATTAGAAGTTTTGGATGTAGCGGGGACCCCTTTCCACTGAGCACATGCGATCAGAACCAAGGAGACATCCGCAGAATATGCCAAACAATCACTTAAAATGAGCTCTTTGGTGGTCCTAATGTTTTTAGAATATATCTACTGAATGTTTTTAGCAATCGAGTGAAATGAGTGTTGGATGTAACAATGTCCTGGATGTAAAAAAAGAGGACACCAAACTAAAATCTTACCTCTCTGAGTGTCCAGTACCCGTCATATTGTACGTGGGTGAGCGTATTAACGTTGTAGGTCATGCTGACATCACACACGGCTGTAAACCCCATTGGGTCCTTCTCATTGAAGTTCAGAGACGTAACAGTGAAAAAGGACACACAAGATTTTCAAAATTTTCTAGACCACTACTGCAAAATGTTCACAAGATCCTTTCTTGGTATTTTCAAGTTTGTTTGTCAACTGAAGGGCGCAGTTCTTAAACACAAATTGATTATGGTTTTGTCCCCCACCTTTAGCCACCAAACAGTATTCACTGCCCTCTTAAGTAACTCTTTAACAAAGCCCCAAATATCAGGTCTCCTGCATGTAATAATTCTGACCCCAAAATGCAACACAATTTTGGAAAGACTTGTGTTTTTGAGATGCCCATCTCAACTTATCTTATGTATGTCTGTGAAGTATAATGCATTAAAGAATAATAATGCAAACTCATTTTTGGTTCAGAAATGTATCTTATGTATCTTACTTCTGCTTGAAGTAAGGTGTGATGCTTGATGATGTACAGTTTAGTGTGGAGTTAGCCTTATTCTATTTTTCTAAATGTTGCCTGGACCCACAAGCCTGAAGAGCACATGTTTTGTAAGTTTTTGCGAGCTTTGTAGCGTTTACCCTGCTCCATTACGGTGATCCAGTGAGCGCTCTGCCTCACCTCTTCAAGATAAATCTATACTCTGTCATTGTCCTGCAGTTTGTCTTGTAAGAAAATGTTGTCCTGCAATCTAAATTTATACATGTACCAGCACATTTTTTCATGGTTTGCAAACATATTGCTTGATCATCGGTATGTAGAAAGTTGCCCTAATTTGTGTGAAAATCGCCCACCCTTTTTTACACTGTTTTTCCAGTAATCCCCAAAATTTGTTAGTGAACAGAATGTCACGATTCAAAATTTGAGTCACTATTATTGTGAGGCAATATCGCAATTTTACGATTATTCACGATTATCGCAATTGAGGCAGAAAATGCAAAGAGTTTCTCATCTTACAAAAAGTACTGTCCAAACTTTCACAAAAAAGAAAAAAAAGCATATGCATATTTTTATATTTAATTATTGTTTTAGTTAAAATTTCAATGTGCTTGCAGTTTCACTTTGGTTTTGTTATTGGTATTTTATTGTGACATAACAAAAGAGGAATAAGGTTCTCTACCTGCACATTGGATAATTGAACCTGTCGCTGACTTGATGTACTTTTGGTGGAACACTGAGCCCGTTTACATGGACTACAGTTTTAATTTACCAGTTAGGAAGTTTTAATATTCCGGTTTTGTCTCTGATCATATAAACACAGTTTCCCGATTATAATAACCCGAAAATAGCAGATTTCCGATTATGAGAAACCTGGATACTCTGGCTGGGATTTTCCAGCAGTAACCAGGAGATGGCGCCACGTAAACGCTGTTACCCGGTTATGAGAACTTCCATTTTCTTGCGTATGCGCTGTTCATCGTAAACAAACATGGCAAACAATGAAGCGTCCTATAGCCGGATTTCTTTCTTTATTCTATTCTCACATTTATTATTTTGGTCTGGTATATTAGGATTGTTACTTTAAAATTGTTATTTTTATTTTAAGATTGCTATTTGAGCTACTGTGACAACGCAATTTCCCTTGTGGATCAATAAAGTCTGTCTATGTCGAAGTCTGGAGTAGAGCGGAGAGTAGAGTGGAATCTTCCACTTGGCACAACGGAACGCTTGGTCAAGACGACGCGCTCTGCCAGGGGGAAGGGCATTTTTCCTTTTTTTCCCTTCTTAAAACATAATATAGGCTATTTGCATTTAAATCATACTTTTGTTCGCGTTTTATATGCAGTTGTACCAGAAAGGCTCAGGTCAAGATTCAAGATTTTTTATTTGTCAAAACCATTTGAAATTATGTTTCTCTCATCCTTGATTGAAGCCAAAGAAATAACAAATACATTCATTATCCTAAATGTAATATTTTGCATCAAAATTAATGCTGGTATAGAATTCAAACATGGAAATGGGCAGATGTGTTGAATTGGTAGCAATTGAGCCAATAAATAGGTGATGGGAAAATATGTTAAAATGGAGCCAAGCTGACTGGCTTTCTATAAACTGAGTCCGCTGCCCTTAGCCCTCCGCTCAGCTGCAGCAGTGGGCAGAGCAGACAGACCTGTGCGCAGTAAGAATTTCTCAATGAAACTATGATAAACAGCAAATGTTGTCGCGTGTGTTTAATTCATTTATTGGGCTTTGGGTAAAGGTCCACCTCGAAAACACACTGACTTGAATATGCACGTAATCACAGAGGAGGAGGTGACATTAATGCACACGCATGTGTGTCCAAATTTAACAAGTAAAACAGATTTAACTGAGTGATCACAAGCTGTCACTTTGTTGCAAGGATAATGAATGGTAGCGTGAAAATAGTGGATGTTGCGGGGAAGGTTGTGGGGTTTTGTAAAAGTTGCAATATCGCACTGATTTCGCAGAGCGTGCTTGATTTTGCGTTAATAATTGCAATCGCGAAATCCTCGAGGGACTGATTAAGACAACAATCAACAATCTTACATACAACCTCCTCCGCGGGACTCATGTTTCCTGCTGTAGGGCAGCGGTCCACAACCTTTTTGCACCACGGACCAGTGTAATATACGTATATATTCATTATTTATTGTTAAGTGCATGAAAAGTAAAACTCACCAAACACTGAAGCCCTAGGCTGGTGTCTCTGCTTCGGTCCTTCTTGTTCACGTTTTTTCTTCTTTCAAAAAATTCATTTGTTTGATTTCCTGTCTCCACATATTATGCAGAGAGGGCATAAGAGTCATCTGTAGGACTCCGGTTGTTGGACGTCTTTGGAGAACTTTTTTGCGAAAAAGGCCAACTGATGAGCGATAAGAGGAGCTCAAGACCTCCAAGAGAAAGGAGGCTAATTTAAACAAACAACCAGAGTCCTACTTAAACTATGGTTATCACTACTACAGGTGACTCTTATGCCCTCTCTCTGCATAATATGTGGAGACAGGAAAACAAACGAGGCAATGGCACATCGGCACATGAAGACACCCTGGATTAAAATATAAACCTTTGGAGTATTTTGAAAGAAGAAAAAATGAACAAGAAGGACGGAAGCAGAGACACCTGCAGAGAAACCAGCCCAGGTTCAGTGTTTGGTGAGTTTTACTTTTCATGCACTTAACTTACTCTTGCAGTATTTATGCCACATGTCGCCGGTCCGTGAAAATAATGCCTATTAAACGGGTCCTTGTAGTGCAAAAAAGGTTGGGGAGGTTTTTTAAAAAGTGATGCGAGTGGAAGGACAGTGTGTGTGAGAGCGGGAGGCAGATGCGACAGAGTTGCGAAATTGTAGGCGCGGCTAGAAATGGCTGTTATTTCAAATAGCGTAGCATATTTTAAACTCATCGGTTAAGCGGTTTTAACTGGCTAATGAGCCTCGGTGGCCGGTCAAAAAAATGTTTTGTTTTCGCCATCCCTACATTCTATTAGGCCACCGTGGATCGACTGTCCCATTTGGTTGAAGTCAAGTGTGGGACCAAAACAACATTGAGTAGGGGGCTCACCGCCCAGTTTGGTTCGAAACCCCTTCGGAAACGAAGTGTGAAGTCACAGCTTAAAGAAATCGAGTTTGGAAGGGCTATTAATGGTTCGAGTGGGAGAGATCTGTAGCTCTTTATCTCAATGCGCTGCCATCTCAGCGTATCCAGAGTTAGTGACTTTATGTCCAAACAATCATAAGTTGCTGCAGCATCATCCATTTCTTAAAATACCTGTCTAAACCTGCAGATGATGCTTGTAAACAAAGTCACCTCCATATATTTTAATGGCCTCCACAGGTCGCTTTTGCCTCCAGGCTAAGCCCCGTCCACCGAAAAAACGTCACAATGTTTACAAACAATTAAAGGGTCAATATGTACTTGTGTATTGGTTTTATTCCTGACTAAAAGATTTGAATTAATCATATGTTTGTTGGTTTAGCTCGAAGCAGCAGAGCCAGGTGTTGAGCTCCAGTCTGGAGTCTCTGGAGAAGCGAGAGGAGGTGCTTCAAGACAAACTCGGCTCTTTAGAAAACCAGCACCTTCAGGACGCCAGCCGCCTCCGGAGCCAGCTGGACCAGGCCCAGGAGAGGACCTCCACACTGCAGAGAGAGGTACTATCTAATACCACTTCAGCCACTTTCAAACTAAATGACAGTAATAAAGAGAAAATAGGATATTCATTATCCGCAAAAAACAAAGCATTTTCTTTTTTGAGCCTTTTGAAACTGGATTGGACTAGAAGAAAATGTTGGGGGATCTAGAAGGGACATTCCCTGAAAAGCAGCAGCCCCCACTGCACATAATCCTAGTGTTATGTATTTGTTAGTATGAGGACACGCAGTCGCAGCTGTCGGACCTACGTCAGAGATACGAGCGGACGGAGAAGGAGAAACTGAACATCCACCACGAGCTGGAGCAGTGCAGGAGCAATCTCAAAGTGCTGCAGGACAAGACCACCTCGGTGAGTCGGCTCGATCACAGCACTTTAGCTAAACTTTCAAACCGTAGAAGAATTCAAATCCATAACACATAGCCAAATGAAAACACCTTCTTTTGTTCATCTGTTTGAGGATTCCTTGTGAGTGCATTCACAGCAGTAACCTCTGTAATATTTATTTAAAACCCAATTCAAATGAATGCCACTAATTGTATAAATCTGTGTGAATCTATATAAATGAATCAATCTATAATATTAATACTTGGAAAGTAGTACATAGTTGTCCTAATATTTGTTGGTTTCCAGTGAGAGTTTCTGTTTTTGAATGTGGCTGTTTGTGTTTTAGCTCAAATACATTATTACAACTGGACACAGACCAAAGCGCCCATGTGAAACTAGTTACGACAGACCAGTTTGGATCGTTGGGAAAATAACACATCAAATATTGTATTGTACTGTTTCAAATTAAATTCCAGCTTTTTTTAGAATACTTTGGTTTGAGTATCTATCGATACCAACCGATAGCATGAGATTTTCACAAAAGTGAAACTTCCTATATAAAGTGATGTGATCATTAACACTGTTTCATCAGTAATCCTGTGACTGTAGTCACAAACTCTGAGACCTTCACTAGTGGCAAATATTATTTCACTTCGTTAGGTGTACCGTTGTGGTCATGAGTTCACATCCCCTTTTAATCTTTTTGACTATTTTTCATTGAATACGAATGATAACAAAAAAATATTTTCCACTCATGGTTAGTAGTTGTGCAAAACCATTTATTGTCAAAGAAGAGTTTACTCTTTTGAAATCATAATGATAAAGAAACTACTCAAATGTCCCTGATCTAACGTTTACATGACCTTCAACAACTGCCAGGCATATTGTTCAGGAGCAAAGAAAAAAATCACTTCAGCTGAAATACAGGACTCTGAAACAAATGTTTGGCTCAAGATGCACAATATGTAAACTTTAGATCAGGGACATAGTGTTGGCAAGCATATACAAATTACAACACAGCCACTAACCATGAGTGGAATAAAGGTTTTTGTGTTATCATTCGTATTCTATGAAATGCATAAGTTTACATCCCCTGACATTCTGCCAGGGGATGTAAACTTATGAGCACAACTGTAACTATAGTAGTGAAATACACCTAAAGTAGCCTATAGTTCTATCACAGCCTTCATTGGTTGAACCTAGTCTTGGCATACACTAACTGCAGTATTTTGAATAGTAGTATTACGTAATGAATATGATATGAAGAATTGCACTACCCATTGTAAATATTAGATCCTTTATTTGTTTTCATATATGTTAAAGGAATAGGCCACTATTATTCATCCTGAGATGTGTTCTTACATGAGCATAGACGAGTTGATGCGTACCTGTCTTCATTCTTACATTACAGAGGGCACGCTCAAAGATGTTGTCACCATTTAGCCTCTGCTAACGTATTCCATTGATCACAGGTTGAAGTTAGAAGCCACCAAGCTCTTCCACCAAATATCCAAATACAGTTACACAAAGTTAAACGTGTCAATTTTCAAAGCGGATAAAAACGGGTACTATATTTTAAGGTGGAATAACACCACTTCGACCTCCGCGCAGTAATATGACGCTCCTAAAGGATTCTCTCCCACTCACTTCAGTCAATAGAAGCAATGCGACCTTTTACTACTACACAACGTGTTACTCGCAAACTGCAAGGAATTCTTAGCAATGGTGGACTTTGTAGATGATGAAGACTGGTTTGTAGCATCCAGAGCCATATCTATTCGAACCTGAATACACTGAGGAGGAACTAGCCCTTATGGACCGTGAGAGGGAAGAACGACGTGAAGGAGCGCAGACTGGAGACAGCGGGAGAACACGGGCAAACAGCAATTGGTGGTGCGAGTGTGACTGTTGCGAACAGAAGACTACTGAAATAGAGAGTCAGTGGTGTTCAGAATGGGACCAGGTGTTGCCATCGGTGACGGGAGTACACCTGGAAGACCCTGGACAAATGACTTGCAGCGATGATTCACCCGGCAATTGTAGCCTTTTTTTTTTTCCTACTCTACAAAATCAATTGGAGGAAGTGACCCAAACCGAGTGGACCCGATGGCCAGCTATCCTCAGAGTAAGTGCTAACTATGAAACAGTTTATCATGTTGCTAAGTGGTAAGTACCCGTTTTTATCCGATTAGAAAATTGACACGTTTAATTTTGTGTAACTATACTTGGATTGTGTAACTACTCGCATAACTGTATTTAAAGAACAACTAAACACCAAACTAACTTTTTTTGCTGATAAACTGTGTAAATGGGTGTGTAATAGTATTATCTACATGTTCCAGTTAATATTTTGACATTTTAGTGCAAACCTGCTGAAAAATGTGCTTTATGCCTAAAACTGAGTGGCTAACGCCCTCTAGAGGTTGAACTGTATCTATTCCATTTGAATTTTGCGGTTAGCTGATAAAGTGGAAGGTGAGCTGGTGGTAGAAGTTGACGTCATCAGCTCTGCCACACCTCACCATTCTCTCTAACGCTGTGGTATCACTGTGGCTCCTCCCCCTCACCATCCTCTCGAACGCTGTGGTATCACTGTGGCTCCTCCCCCTCACCATCCTCTCGAACGCTGTGATATCACTGTGGCTCCTCCCCTCCTCCCCCGTAGCCAGTTGGAGTTGGATTAGCGAACACGCCTCTTTCACGGCAGATTTAAAATTTTTGGTGTGGGTGGAGTAAGGCTCTGTTTAGTCCCTCTTTAAACAGGAAAAACATGGAAGAGCTTGGTGGCTTCTAACTTCAACCTGTGAGAACCCCAATGGAATACGTTAGCAGAGGCAAAATGGTGACGACATCTTTGGCGTTCTTACGTTACAGAGGGCACGCTCAAAGTCCAGACAGGTATGCATCAACTCGTCTAAGCTCTCAGGATGAACAATAGTGGCCTATTCCTTTAAGAGAGCAAACTCTCCCACAACCTGAAAATGTAAAAAATGTCATTTTGCCAGTTTAATAAAATTACAGTCTATTCTTTTCCTGTGCACATTTGCATTTTCAGTACTTTCATGGATGGGTTCAGCATATACAGTCTTACCATTTCCATTTTGACATGATTTGCTCCTGTCATGATCGAACCAGGCCGTATCTCGTCTTTCTCCTGTGTCCAGTGGTAATAATGGTGTGTAGCTTTATCCTCCACTTGGCTGTGTCCTCCGCTGACGCTCCCATTGTTTCTGCTGATTTCTGTTGGAATTTTGTGCTGATTTGAGTTGAATTTGCTCCTGATTTGTCCCCCTTTTAGCCCTCCCTCCTACAGCCCGTCCCAGCCATCCTCATGGGCCTAGTGCTGGCTGTGCTGTACTGGTGTTTCGGACATTTGTGGTAGAAAGGTATCCAGGCTCCGCTGCCCATGAACATGTGTCTGTGTTCAAACCAACCAAAGAGGAAGGAGGCATGGCCCGGAGAGTGACAGTTCTGGGTCAAAATGGCTGTTCATATATCTACTCCATGTTCACGTGACATCACAACATAGTAACAAGGCTGAGATGGAGGCCAGCTGATCCCAGCTTGTCCCAGTTATTAGAAGTTTAAAATCTGTAAAACCAGGCTCTAAAAGTGACCAAACCGAAGCTCATGCTATTCAACCTCCACATTTTGTTTTCAACGCTTTATAATAAGGGTACACAAAGTAATGCGTATTCATGCATGAAGTCATGATGAATTCACCTGAATTCTTTTGGATTCATGATACAATAGTCATGAATTAACATGCTTAGTTAAAGCAATGAATTCATTAATGATAATAATTCTTTGCACAGAATATGGAGACGGTGGTAAGATCCAAACTTTATATACTGTAAACTTGCATCAAAAAATAATTCATGATTAGTTTGAGTTCATTATGAATATGCCAAACTATTATGGAACCTGTTTTTAAAGAGAACAGAACACACAGAAGAGAGCGCGAATGAGTACTAAAGTTTATTCAGTAATTAAAGTTACACTTGTGAGGAAGGCAGCAGAGGCAAGAAGGAAGGTTTAATGAAATAAGAAACATCTAGTTCTAAAAACACATCAGGCTTTGACTTGAGGCTTTTTCAGGCCCTTCGGCCAAGTGACATTTTTACTTTACTTGCTCAATATCCAAACTTACTTGCCAAACTTACTTAAAACTTAGATTATTATATTTAGCAGTATATCAACTGATTGAATAGTTATTTAATGTAAATGATCAATAGATCCCTCCTATTTAGTAAAGACTTTTATGCAAGACATTTCTAATCTTAACAGTGTGACGTAAACTCAATAAAAGGGATGATGATGGAACCATTTATTAATGTTTATATTATATACCCTTGCTATGTGAGAATATGCCACTTAAAGGAGCATTATGCAACTTTTTAAGTGAAAAATAAAATCCTGATATTTGTGCATAGTTGACCTTTTAGTGACCCAGTGGCTGTGTGGGTGCAGCGTGGCACCTTTACTTTCCATCACAGCGGCTTCAATGATGCTCCAGGATCAAATGATTTTAGGGGTTTTATAGAAACGGACCAGAATCCCTAAAAACATTTGATCCTGGAGCATCATAGAGGCCACTGTGATGGAAAGTAAAAGCTCCACGCTGCACCCATACAGCCATTGGGTCACAAAAAAGTCAAATATGCACAAATTTATTTTTCACTTAAAAAGTTGCATCATGCCCCTTTAAGTGTTATGTGTTGAACCTGTCGCTGAACTATTGATTATCATTAATGAATTTCATTGCTTTAACTAAACATGTTAATTCATGACTATTTTATCATGAAGCCTAATGAATTCAGGTGAATTCATGCTAGAATTCATGATGAAATATGCATTCATTTGTGTACCCTTATTATAAAGCGTTACCGTTTTCATTAAGTTTGACTCTTTTTATCATTAGAAGTACACTGCAAAAATAGGTCATATTTTCTTGATATACTGCATATTTGCCGTTGATTTGAGCAGAAGTAAAATGATCTGCCAATGGGACAAGAATTAGGGCTGGGCGATATGATCAAATCGTGATCTGATCTGCTTTTTGGTAACATCGTCATATCGTGATTCAAACTAAAAAGGACTAAACCAGGGACAGAACGAAATAATGATTACCCAGGACTAAACCCAAGAACTCAATCAGAAATAAACCAAAAGGAAACTGGGTCTAAATCCGTTCTAAACCTGGACAATAACCGAGTGAAGGAGGATTTAACCAGGACTAAAGCACTACTACCCCAGGTCTGAACCCAAGAAGTGGCTTTAGTCGCCTTTAAAAGACAATATACACATGGATTTATATCGTGATTTAAACTAAAGAAAATTGTGATAGGATTTTTTGTGGCCACATTGCCCAGCCCTAACAAGTATTTTTGCACTCAAATTAAGAAAATAATTTCATTTGAGTGTAAATAAGTATTTTCTTTTAAATGCATAAAGTCTCATTCCAATTACAGAAGTTTTTTACTTTAATTATTACAATTAAGGTCAAATATAATTAATTCCAGTTATTTAAAATTATCAAGATGTCACACTTCACATTGTAGCAGTTATTTTTAAATATTATCCTTTTGTGGAAACATGATTTATATATATATACTGTATATATATATATATATATAAAAAAATGTAAACATTCAAGTTATAATTGGAAAAGGACTAGGTAGAATATAGAAGTTCATTTTATAAAATTCAAATATAACATTTGACATCATTTGAATATAAATGGACTCTTCCACTCGTCTTATGAGACAAAATAATAGATTTTTACAAACACAATGTAGAGATTTAACAAAAACAACCCATTCCATTCCTTTACCTCTGCTTTTCTGACAATATTATTATTGTGTTGTTTTTTTTTTCCCTGAGCATGACTTCCATAAACAATAGGACCCTTTAATTAGGAGAATGGTTTAACAAAAAGCAACTTCGAAGTGTTCTTTTCAGCCCATGACCCTGAGCTCCTCTCACTCGAAGAGCTGTCTCCTCCTCTTCATCATCTGCTCCTCCTCTTCCTCTCCTCCTCTTCTCCCTGTCTCTGTGGTGGTGGCTCGCTGCTTCTGCTCCTGTGACCGTCTGCTTTTTAAAGGATCAATAACGTGTTTAGTGGTTTTAAGCATGTTTTCTTTGGAGTTCACAGTGATTTAAAAGATGAGAAGAATTGAATGAGTTGTAATGTAAATGTCGTTGTTTTAAGTCTAGCCAGTTATATTACATTAAAGCTCGGGCTCATTTTCTTGTAGTAGATGCATTTTCAGTTTTAGAAATGTGTGGGGAAAACGGTGTCTGCAATCTGCATTGTGAGAGCTAGAAGTACATTTTTTTTAAACTCAAAACCATGAAAATGTAATCAGTCATTGTTTGAAAAATATTTACACCCCAGTTTGAAATCCTTTGATAATAAGGTTGTGTCAAGAAACGTTTGTAAATCAAAAATCTTAATAAAACAATGCTCAAATTGCTCCAAAAATGAAAAAGTAATGAGTTACAGGCTCGTGCAAGGTGAACTGAGGAAGCATCTGTCACTGGTTCAGTTACAGTCCATTATAAGGACATGTTTTCCTCAGACGTGGTGTGGGATATGAACCATGAAAATGTAATATTTCATGGTTTGAAAAAGGATGCCCCAGATTTAAACCCTTTGGTTTAGATTGTGTTCAGACAAATTTGTACAGAATACAACGTTTTTTAGGGAGACATTTTATTGGTCCAGGGACTGGATGAAAAACACATTTACAGAAATGTTTGTTAATGTGCATGGCCCCTATCAAAAAATGTTCAAAGTACTCACAAAAATGATCAATTAGATGGACTTATTACAATAGTCTTTAAGTTATAACTAGAACTTTCTGCGGTTGACTTCATAATTGCAAAAAAAAACAAACGATTTAATTCCTTAATAGTGCTGTAATTGTCAATCCCGTAGAAAAAAACTGGAAAACTGCAGAAGGTGGATTTTTGCTTAAAAAAAAACACAAGTTGCAGAAGCTGAACATGCACAAATTGCTGAAAATGCAGGGAAGAAATGCTGAAAACCATGAATTTGCTGAAGCGACAGGTGAGGGCAGGGGCGACAGGTGCGGGGAGGGAGGAGAGAATAGCTTACTCTAAACCTGTCTGTTTAAAATCTATGACGAACCTCATCTTCCTTTAAAAAGCCAGACTTCATCTTGTCTTTTGCATCATAAATCTTTTTCTCTTTTTCTTTTTTGCATGAGACTTTGTGCCTGTATCTTATTTTGAGTTTCAGGATTGTTCTCACCATCGTTGTCTTTCTCTGAACTACTTATTTCTGTCCGTTCTCCTCATTTTGCTGCTTGTTATGACCACTTTCCGCTGATTTGGAGGAAAGTGGGCTCATGTTTTATGTTTGGGTTCTTTGCTGTTCTTTTGATTTTGAAGCCTCTTAGATCCATTGAGTTTGAATTGTTTTGTTCAATTGTTTTTTTAAAATAATTTTTAGTTAGTTAAATGCTTCTTTTATGCAGCATCTTTGAAACCATTGATGGTTGTCTTGGCTTTTTCCCAAAGTTACAAAATATCGGTTTAAAAATAATATTAACTGTTATAATCTCTATGGGATCAAAGGGGCTTCGTGTTTTGACTGTAAAGACTGACCTTGTCCACAAAAAAAAGTTTTTTTTTTTTGCTGTAATTTCATTAATGGATTGTAACTACAACTATGGGCTTGTGGTAGGGTTCACTGTGGACAAAAAGACATATCGTACAGCTCAGTGTCATATAATATTACGTTCACATAGAACGTGATGGAAGCAGAAAAATCGCATGAAACACCTAATCTTTAAAGTTCACGCTTCAATCGCCATCACTCGGCGGAGCTGTTGTCCTGCTGCTGTTTCCTGTTATCATTCAAGCCAACATGGCGGACATTTGCTTTACCGAACAAGTCAGTGAACGTTATTGTTGAAATCCGAACAGCGGCGGTGGACACCGTGCTACCAGCGGTGTTTCTGTGTCCGAGGCCCAGTTTGAGGACCTGTTGTCCTGCGTTAGAGCTAGCACTATCCCCGCTGTCTTCAGATAGTCAATCAATCAATGCTCAATAAAAATAGAGCTAAATTGTACAATATTTCCCTTTCAAAAGGTCACTTTCTATAGAGAATTGGCCATGAAATTACAAGAGACTTGTTGAAAAATAGTGGCGCTTTTCCCCATTTGTGGTGGGCTAGTTGCTATCAGCTAGCTCTACCCTAGTCCCATCTTCTCACTGGCTCTTCATGTCACAGCCTCATTCAGTCTCTGATTGGTTAACGTGCTGCAATTTGACGCAAAAGATCACATTTTTCAACTCGAGGAAGCAGGGCGATGGAGAAGTTTCCATGTCGTTTTTCCCGCTTCGCTCTAGGCGTTTCTATCGCCCCATTCGCTCCGCTTTACATAAGGATAACATGTCGCCTTTGGTCTGAATGCACTATAAGACTTCCACTCTTGTCCAGTAGAAGCTACAAATGTAGGCTGAATCATAAAGCATAGTACTGAAAAACAAAGCTACAGACATGGCCATGGTTATTCTTCTACTTGAGGTCAGATTGGCTGCATATGGCCGGACCCAAAATTAAAACCCTGCTCTCTATTGAAACACGACAGCAAGAGTGCTCCCTGGCATCATATCAAAAACCTTTAGATTTGAAGGATGGACTGGACTGATGGGGCCCACACTCTGTTCTGTAAGATGGTGGTAGGTAATGCATCTAAAGAGGATGAAGACACACATGGGGTGTTTCTCAACCACAAGGTACCTAGCCTTGCCTTGCCTTTGGAGGCACTACCTCCAAAGTCACTTCCTCCAAATCCAAGGCAAGTGTCCTGCTTTGGTCCAAAAAGATCAGCTAATGGAACACACTTTAGAGGGAAAGGAAGTGACATCACTGAGTTAAAAAAAAAAAAAAAAAAGCAAGATTTTTCATTCAGGGGAGGGGGGTCTATGGGGAGAGAGATTTTTTAGTTTTTTTGACTGCGGCTCAAAGTAATAGTTTTGCTGTGTCAAATTGGAATAAAACTAAATAAAAAGTAGTTACTGATGATTAAACCTTTGACTGAAATGTACAGATGTTTTTTTTGATGCATAAAAAAAAAAAAGTTTACCAAACAAAGTCTAGATAAAGGTCAGTTTATTTTTCTCAACAAAAAATACTGATAATTACTGACTAAATCTCGATTACAACTTTAACTAAATGATATTAAAATACTTCAGATTGTCCAAACGAACACTGGCAGGTCTGATAAAGTCAAAGCATATAGGTTTTAAAATGTGAATTTCAGTGCCTTTTACAAGTCGCACAATCCACCTTCCACTTTTTTTTCTGTTTTTTTGTGAACAACCGTGATGCATTATGGGTGATTTTAGCTGGTGCAAGGCAACAAAGGCAACACAGATGTATCCTTGGAAAATTGGCCACATGCTAACCAAACGGAGGACACATGCCTTTGGCACAGGGATGCAACCGTTAGATACCAGTGTGGCATCGAAAAAAATAATGGAGGTACTACCGCTATCAAAAAATAATGAAGGTACTACCAGTATCAAAAAATAATGAAGGTACTACCGCTATCAAAAAATAATGAATGTACTACCAGTATCAAAAAATAATGAATGTACTACCGCTATCAAAAAATAATGAAGGTACTACCAGTATCAAAAAATAATGGAGGTACTACCGCTATCAAAAAATAATGAATGTACTACCGCTATCAAAAAATAATGAATGTACTACCGCTATCAAAAAATAATGAATGTACTACCGCTATCAAAAAATAATGAATGTACTACCGCTATCAAAAAATAATGAATGTACTACCGCTATCAAAAAATAATGAATGTACTACCGCTATAAAAAATATGTAAGTATGATACTTAAGATAATACTAATATTACTATAATTAAAATGACAGAATGATAAAAGACACAAAGATCCAAACCAGGGTTGTGTTTAAGGCTTGTGTCTAAAAGCTTAAGCAAATAAAGGCTCTCACTGTAGTAAGACTTTGAACTATGCAGTGGAATATGAAATATGAATCTGTAAGTATGTTCTGTAAGTAATTTGTAATTTGTTCTGGCATTTGGTATTGTGATAAATATTGTTACATAAAGGAAGTTTCATGTTAAGTCACAAATTAAATTAATATTT
>OMNZ01040185.1:0-17934 GCA_900303255.1 Lesueurigobius sanzi | reverse complement strand
TGCTAACGTATATTGATGGTTATTCAGCTACACGAAGCACAAACAAGAAACTGAATAGGTGTCTGGAATGTTAACATAACATATTCATTAATATATAAGTCGCACCTGAGTATAAGTCGCAGGACCAGCCAAACTATGAGAAAAAGTGTGACTTATAGTTTCTACTGGTGTATGCCCTACATCACCCTTGTACTTGTACTCACTTGTACTCACTTGGAAGGTGTCGGACAGAACTACAAACCTGACTTCCTCCTCACCGTATCACCTTTTTGGTATGTTCCTTTCTTATTTTGTTATTCATCTCGTTCCTCATCAAAGGGTCTCTATCTATCATGCAAAACAGACCTTTCCGAGGCTTTAATCCTCATCAAAAACGTACCTGGAGTGTATTTTTTTGTTGCTTTAACCCTGGGCTTTTTGCTTTAAAACGTGCATGTTTTAGTAATCCTGCAGTCTGGGGACTGTTTATGGACTTTAAAAATGCAAAGGTTCTACCTCCCGGGTCCCAGATGGAAGAAGAAACAACCAAACTAAAGTAATTTGCGAAGTGACATTCAAAAAAGTACATAGCCATCAGAGAAGCAACACATTTAAAGGTGTATCGAGTATAACTGTAGGCTTTTTAATTACTTGTCTATTATGTGATATGGTCATTAGTCTTAAGCTAGCCAACGTCAATGGAAGAAAAGCCTGGGAAAACCGACGGCTCATTTTTCCACTGCTCTCCATGGGTTATGTGAAGTGCCTTGCCGCCATGACACCCCTGTCGGTGTGTGGGCCGGGGTGGGACACGAGTGGAGCGGAGGGGTGAAGATGCACACCAAGACGCTCCAAAAATTACTTATGAGTGTTTACACGGATGATGATTTTAATAACTTGGCGATGAGCCTCGAGGCATTGGGAATTAAAATGTGTATAACGACGGATGAGCGCCGGGACGGGGCCGTCGGAGCGGAGAGGAGAGGACAGACTGTATTTTTGAGACCACATGTTGGGAAGTGTCAGCCCCACGGAGAGTGCATGACAACAAATCTGACCAAAGCTCCCCACAGAGAAATGCTTTAGCTCTGGTGTCCAAATGAAGATGAGACCAGATAAAAACAACCAGAAAGCAACAGTCAATTAGTTAGTATGATAGATAGTAGATAGGAGTCTTGAAAATAAGTTGCAGTAAATGATTGCTGTCCATCTTTTTAGTTTAGCAATGGCTTATGGCTGCAAATACATTCTTCCTAGTCGAGTTTGCTGTTCAGTTTTCTATGTACTGCATCATGAATGGCATGTTTAGGAATGTGTTGAGGCTAAAGAATTGAGGGGAAGCCAAAATAAGAAAAAATAAGCCCAAAGGAACAAAGATATAAGCTAATACAATGTTTTGATAGGTGCCACATAGCAGTCACATCCGATAAAGAGTGAAAAAAAGAAGCCTTAAACTAATGCGCAACCCTGATCAAGTCCCCCGCGCAGTGTGAAGAAGAAAGTTGACTACCAGAATATTAACTCGCAAAGTGTTTTTTTTTCTTCTTCTTGCGGCATTGTCATTTATCGCAGTCAGCACAAAGGGCAGAGCAGGTGAAGTTCACACTAACGCTGCCAGTCAAATCCTTAAAAAAAGGAAAAAAAAATCGAACACAGGCAGGAATCTCAACCAAAATAGTCTTGAAACTCTTTTCTCTTCAGCCTTTCAACTTTTGTGTGATTGATTTTCCTGAAAGAGCAGTGATCAAAGCCATTGTGGATATCAGAGCGAGCGCTTTTTTTAGTTTCCCGAGCTGGTGATGTTATGACAAAGAGAGTACATCACACTGGCGCGAGCTCATATATTTAGTTAATGTAACGCAGGCGCTGCCAGGTTTTTAAGCTTCTATTAATCATTCTTATTACATAGACCAATAAACGCTGGGCCTTGTAAGGAACTATTACTGCATGACGGGACCACTAATTCCCATGTAGCAAAGATGAGAAATAAAACACACACCATAAAAGGTTCACGTGGAAGTGGTGTTAAATTGGATTTTGATGGAGGCAGGATGAGGAAAGGTTATTTAACGTTTAGAAAAGCAAGGTGGGGTCTGGGGAAAAAAGTTTGTTTTAAAAACTTTAGTGGTCAAGTTTAGTGGACCCCGACATGTATAGTTTATGGCTTTCTGACTATGTGAAAAGTTGTGCTATATTTAAGGTTTCTACAATAATTGGGCCCCTTTTTGAAGCTTTTACCCCAAAGCTGCAAACGGTTGAACAACACACTTCAGACTGCAGCGCCAAGGTCAGAATAATTGGCTGTGTCTCTCGTCATGTCAGCTGTGGAGCAGTGGGCAAACAGTTTATAGCCTTTAAAAGCTCAAGTGCTCAAGTTCATAATTTAAACTCAGTTACAGGAGCACAGGTGCCTTGTGTCTGCGCACACAGCCTGGTAAACCAACACCTTTGGAAGAGGGTTCTATGCGGGACAAGCAATATTCAATAGTATAGGACTATACAATTAATCAAAATTCAACAGAAATGTATTGAATTCACAATCTCAATTTCTTTTGTCATGGGGCTTGTTACAAAGAAATGACCTGGCTCCTGATTTCACATCAGATTAATGTCTTCATTAGGCTAATGCTTCTAATGTGAGTTAACATGAGAAGCTGATTACATATGGGTAAGTAATTTGATAATTTTGAAGCTGGTGGAGAGAAGGAAGTCTCTATATTACAGACATGCATTAATGCATCCATTATTGGAATATCCCTTAGCACATTTTTCACTTACCCCTTTTTAATAGAGTGTTTTCTTCAGAGACAGGCCTGTGAGTGACAGAGGGGAACTGCATGTAAATCACATGGCTCTTAGCTAGCAGCCCATTAACAACCAGCGCTAATGAGCACTCACATCCTGTGCTGACCTCCTCTGAATGTTCTCTGGTTTAGATTGAAAAATTCATGCCACCAGAACCAGCCGCTCAAGCCACACATTCTCAGAAAAAAACCCCAATCAATGGTGAATATTGATTCATTTGTTTTTACATCCGTGTGCGGGGCTTTCACACAAGAAATCCTGTCTGAATTTTTCATCAGATTTAATGAAGATAGAAGATGGATCTGCTCTGTCGGACTGGACGAGACTGCTGTAATGGATTGAGCACAGTGCGAGAAAAGCTTTGGCCATAAAAGAAAAAAGAAGCACAGATCATTTCCTTATAGCAATGACAGTGTTCCTGTAAAAGTAGCCATAACCTCCAGAGGGAACACTAAAAGCATTACATCACCATCTATAATGGGGCAAATGCATGTCATTATGCTGCCCCAAATACTTACATGCATACATTATCAGGCATCCATTTACCCAGAGGTGCATAGTGGTGGGATGGTTAGACTTGCAGGGCACCTTTTCTAAGTGTCTCTAACCTAATGAGAACCAATAAATTAAAAAATCAGGGTGCTATTGCTTTATTCAGGCTTTTCCAAACGACTTTAGGACACATTGCATTGACATTTCTTACGTATAACTCATAATATGCTATAAAATGCAACGCAAAACACCAGCAGAGGGCAAAGAATCAGCTTCTTCTCTTACTCCTACAGCGAGGAAGGAAGTGGAATTGAAAGATAATTGATAAAGCTAAGAGAAACTGGAAAATATGTCGATCTTTACAGTTTGACTATTAACAGGATCAGAACAAAACGCAGTGGACCTCTCTGTATGACATTTACCGGAGTGTGGGCTGGGGTTCTGGAGCGTGAAAGAGACAGCCTAAATGTTCAGGATTACTGAAACGAAGCTCCACTCCAGGTTTGTTTTTGATAAGGATGTAACATGGTTAAAAGATGTCTTGTGATTCCTACTTTGCCTGAATTGAAAGTAAACTAGGTGGCGTGTGACATGATGCAAGTCAAATAACATTGTCTGGACTCGGTGTTATGCGAAGACGATATTCTGTTGATGCTCGCAGATGCCCGAGAGCTACATGCCGATAATGAATGTGTGCGTGTCTTCGGTTTAAAAAGCTATTCTGTACATCTGGCCGGTGATGTCAGGGCTGGCATCGCTGGTCCCCGGTTGATGAGCAGGAACAGAGGACACCAGAGGCTGCCAGCGTTTGCGGCTAAATCCGGGCCGGGGACATGCAGCAAACCTCCCTCTGTTGTCACTTGGGGGTCTATGAACAGTTGCCACATGGACAACAGTGGCTTTAACCTTGGCACCCGCGTCACATAGCATTCCCACAACTTCTGCCTGGGACGACCCGTCTAATACCCCGCCCGATCTGTGATACTCTTAATGAAAAACAACCTAGAGCATCAGTCCAGCGTGTTTTTCCTTATCTGCACAGTAATGAAGCGTTGATACCCAGCGGTACACTCATTAAAACAGTTCAAACTCTAAACCTTGCGCAAAGTCAGTCCCCTTAACCTTGACCACTTACAGTCTCAATAGCCTATAGGCAAAGGGAATGCAAATTAACACCCGAAAGTCTGTTGCACATACTTCCAAACATATGCAACGAAAACGTCCCAGCTGTTGTTTTGTTAGGATCAAAACAAACACATTCACTGATTAGGGATGAAATGATGGCGACGTATTGTTGTTGTCTTACCTTGTATTTAACTAGTGAAGCCCCAATGAGATTTCAGAATTCAGAGTTCTGGCCAAAGCATGACCGTTATTCACCAATTCTGTCTTCCCTTCTCCCCTCCCTGTTCACTAACAAATTATTTTATTTGTTTACAATCTCTCATCTGTCTGACATCACTTCGACAGATCAGGCTCTGCTTGTGGTTCCTCAGACCAAGCGCACACTTAGAGACCGAGCCTTTTCTGTTGTTGGTCCTAGACGGTGGAATGAGGTGGCCGTGCATATTAGGCAGGCTGATTCTCGCCTTAAGACATACTCCTTAAGGCGCCTTTAATCTATTATGAAGTATTGATTTTGACTGTTAATGCTGTGTTTTGTGCCACTGCATTGTACTTTTCCTATTGTATTATTATATTGTCATGCACTTTGGTCAACAGTGTTTTCAATAGTGCTCAAAGTTGACGTGTACTAATTTCCGTGAGTCAACAAAAACAAAAGTCAATCGTGTAAATCATTAAACGCACTACGCTGTGGTTGAACACGTCTAACTATCACATCACTTCTCATGTGAGACGGAGTAAATGAAGAGGCAGGAGAGTGTGACAAAGTCCTGAACAAGAACAGAGACAAGTGGCTGAATAATCCTGCTTAACAAGGCAGCCCCTAATTTAATAAGCATGTGTCAAAGTCAGCTTTAGCAACAGGAACAAGGCAGATATAAATGATAGTGCCCGGGCTGTCTGCCGCAGTGCACCCTGATACAAGCTTTCGGACAAGAAGACAAAATGCTACAAAGCACACACAGCTAAATTAAGTCCAGCCAATACGATTTCTCATTTTGTCATGTATTTGATTTTACACAAATAAGAGCAAATGTGTCCCCAGCACTCTGTGAATCCCAAAGGTTTGGGGACTATATTTCCACATAATGAATGTACAGTTTGGCGCGTTGCTAAGAAACTGCTAACCTGGCAAGAGCCAGATAGACATTGTGTAGCACTCGTAGTTGAGTTCTCCACAATGTCAATCTGGGACCGCTCCAAACGAATCCGTTCGGAGTTTCGCTCGTAGTTGTTTGTTAGATAGCGGCTCTGAGCTGTACATCATAATGTCATCGAGTGGTTTTTTCGTTTTTTTGTAGCACGAGTTTGCGGGTTGAAGGCACCTTAACCCACACTACCTTATTTTCGAAACAAATGTTTGTTTTGCTCGGCACCTGCTGCTTTCGTCGCTCCGTCCCACTGGTGGTCCTGGCTCAAACACTTTAGCGGCTCGGGGCAAGATGGATTCTCGTGTGTTTGTGAAATCACAAATACCGCGAGAATTCAGCTTGCAGGCAAGGTTAAGAAACTGCTATTATTATATATAATTATCAACACAACATTTGGAGATACATGTTATATAGATAGTTATACGTTTTGGCTTGTACTTACTGTACATGTAAATTGGCACCTCTAAATTTCCGTGCTTGAATATAATATGAAAAGCTTTTCTGTGAAACGTGGCTTTGTACGTAAAACAATTGCAACGTTGTCAAAGGGCAGCGACAGTTCAGTTGGCTGCTGTTGTGGTCCTCAGCCCTGCAATTTGCCTTCATTGTTTGTGAAGATTGAAATTTGAATGAGTCATTATTATGTAAAGTGCGATGCCACATGCTGTCTGTTTAAGATGAAGAAACTCAAATCTCCCCCCATGTTAACGAGGATAACTACATGTTATCAAAGCCATCATTTGAAATTCTGCTTGCTGTGAGCTGGCACTGGCCGGTTCTTGATGTAAATATACTGAGTGACTAACACTCTCTCTCTTTCTCTCTCTCTCTATCTCTCTCTCTCATGTCTGTGTGATGATGAAGCATTCTCCAGCGGGAAATGAGGCAAGCCCTGAACCATGCAGCATGCCTCTGGGGCGAATGGGGTTTCTCCATTTGAGCCACTGTACAGTCTCCTGCGCAACTCAAGAACATGCACACGTCCACACTGTGAAAGCGCTGTAACAAGCATTTCTCCTGCCCCATTCTTTTTAATTACAAACTTCTCCCTCCTCGCGCCTTTTAATGATCTTAATCTTAACCCGGGTGGACCTTCAGGTGACCAGACACTGATTAGTAGAGACAAATGACCAATTAAAATAGAAGAGAGCACAGATTGCATTCCTCACCCAGCTATCGATCACCTTCAATTATTAATTTGTACCGAGACAGCTGTAGTCGCTTTGTCTCTATCTCCCACATGTACCATTACGTTGTTCATATGGTTACAAATATATAATGCTGCGTAAGGCTCTGTCCTCCGCTGTTGGTATTATCTTTATTGCAAGCGGTGTTCTGGGTCAGCACTTTGAACAGGTGGGCTGTTTAGAGCCAATGTAAATGGTGCCAGACTCCTCATGTCTCCCTAAAGAACAAAGAGGGAGTCAGCTTGGGAGAATAGAGGCTGGAGGTCAAATGCAGATGGACCATTAGTGGTTTGTTTATGATGATGCAGCCACGTAAGCATAGCCGAGGAAGTGTGGAAGGGCAGTTTACAGAATAATGTGGACAGTATTCTCTAAAGATAAATTATACTATAGGCCCAAATGATGTGGATGTTGTTCACCAGTAATGCCTGCTGTGAAGTATTTTTACTAGCTGCATAAATAAGTGCTACTGCTATAAGTTACACTCCATAGCCCCCACAGGGAAATCCATGGCTACATTTAGCCCATCCATCAACCAGTGATCCACCCCGGAACCCTCTTAATGTCTAGAGGCAGTAGCCACAGGTGCTGAATGGAGGGTAGGCTACTAAAGATCAGGGCTTAACCATCAGCAGCCAGTGTTTGATAGAGGCACACACACTGGGGAACTTGAAAATGTAACATAACAGAGGGCAAGACCATGTTGTCCCTTAACCAGAAAAGTCCTCAAATTTAGAACCTCTTTTAAACCTCCCTTGTGCATGTTTTAGTGGTAGTAGGTCTTCTTACCTTCTTACCTACCGACTGCCCCATCCTGCCACTCAAAAGTCTTGAATGGAATAGATATGAAAAAAGCTAAAAATAGATTTCAGAGAATTGTTTGCAAAGGCCCTAAATCAAATCATATGGAAATGTTTACATTAAACAGTTTGTCTCCAACATGACACAATAGAGACACACACCCAGACAGCGCAGACGCTTTTAAAGTCATCTCTGAATCCTACCTGATTTCAACTCTCACCTCAAACACCTCATGCTCCTATGCCCTGACTATCCTTTTATCTAATTATAATGTACTATAACATAGACGGAAAGATTGTGCAACAAAAGGCTTTTCAAAATGTTGCCTAAAACAGAAAACAGAAGGGATAGGAGGTCACCGGCACAACTAAAAATACCCACTCTTCCTGTGTGAAATGAACAGACTCACGCAAAAATAGCCAGTCTTTCTATTACTGTAATAAAATACTTCTGAAAACATATTTATCTCCGGCTAGAAACCTAGCTTTTTATGTACATACTATCACGTCTCATTATTTTAATGCAGAATGGGGGAGTTGCACGTTACAGAATCCAATATGGCAATAACAAGAGTCGCAGTCCACTCTGTCTATGCCATATTTGGTGCTCAGGAGCCTCGCTGTCAGTCAAGCCAAGTTCTGAGCACACTGTGTACATGAAGAGGATAAAGTCCTTTTCAAACCATTTCTCATGTTATTATTACCAATAGTGAGCTGTGCTAAACATAGGCATTTATGGTATTAGAGTTGAAATAATAAGCCGGATGTTTGTGGAAAATCGGACATACTTTTCCCGTGAGCAAAACCTTGAAAGACTTCTGCCTCAAGTGGGCTCGCTCACAACATTTGTCAGATTAAATAAACCACAACAGGACTCTACATGTGGAGTAAGAAATGAACATGATGTATTTATTGTCAGTGGGATATATGTTTGTTTTTTTGTTTGATGAATGATTGAAGATTGGAGATGCACTTTATGTACTGATGTTGGGGCTAAATGGATCATAAAGCAAGACACTACAGGTGAAGGAACGTGTTTTAATTTAGAGATATCAATTTGAGAATGGTTTGACTTATATGTATTATATGAATTGTATGAATTGTTTGAGCAAACAAGCAGCACTGTAACCCAAGACAAATTTCCTCTTTGGGGACTAATAAAGTTAATCTTATCTTATCTTAAATGTTGGCTGTATTACTGACATAAAATGTATAGTTTTCTGTCATTTTGTGTTTCAAAATAAGGCATTTTGTGTGTAAAAATGGCTATATTTTTGACAACCAAATAGGTTTAAATATGGTTTTATTTTGCTGATATATTAGTTACAAATAGTAATTATTTGTTACAATTAGTTACAATTTTTTGTCTGAGGGCATTTGATATCTTGTCAAGTTTTTGAATAAGCTAGTTATTAGTGGAAACAATTGTAGAAATTCTAATCTTGTTTTGTTTTTGACAATAAATCATATATTAAAATCCCTCTGAAAGATACTTCAAAGTATTGTAAGCACTGTAACATTTGGAGTCTGGAGTCTATAGTTGCTACTAAATTGGAAAACCAGTTCCAACAATGTGAGAAAAATGCAATTTGAGACCTTTGAATGGCTTTTACATTTTGCCATTCAATTCTTTGTTGAAAAGTTGAATCAGTGCAATAATTAAACACCGTATTTGGAAGATTAGGTCACTTATTTGTTTCAAGCTGAAAGTTTATATGTTTAGAGATCAAACATGGCTCAAAAAATCCGTTTTGCCTGCAGTCTCTCCCCCTAAGCTAATAATACAATCCCAATGCTAGACCAACTTTTCCAGGGACCTCTGTGTATGTCCCTGTCTTTCTTCTGCACCCTGCATCCCCTGCCTCTCTCCCCGCTCTGATCCACGGCGGCGCTCGGCTCAGGCTGCCCACTCTCTCCTCACAATCGCTGGCGTCTCCTGTGAAGTCCCGAGCGGGTGTGTGTGTGTGAACCATTACCCATGCCAAGATTTCAGCTCCATAAGCCATGCCGGCGATGGATGTTTGCAGGGTTGAGAGTAACTTGACATCAGGGAAGCGCTCCATTTTTAGACACTTGCACAGTCACAGGCCGCGGTCATGTAGGTCTATAGTGAGAAAGCAGTAACTCCACAAGGGGATCTATGTATACAGAGTGGAACTGATGCCTCGGTAGGTAAATGCAAGGACATCCCCACAATGCTTCCACCGGTTATAGCATGTTTGTGCAGCTTATAGATACAGCGGTCATGTAATTAAATGTAAATACAAGGGTAAACACTTTGGCTTAGACTTACTTTGAAGCAGAGATGGGCAGTGCAGGGAGTGCTAAGTACTCCCTTTTCAAAGTAGCTGTACGTCTTGAAGCGGTTTGATAGTACTTTTTACTACAACTACAACATTATTTTGAAGTAACAGTATTCGCACTTAGGTAAAACATTAGGCTACTCTTTCCATTATGAGTAAGTCTATAAGAGGCAAAAACTTAATGTCAAACTTCAATTCATTTTTCTGTATTTTATCTTCAAATGTATTGTTCTACTTTTTAATTTGCGATGTTGAGGCTATTTGAACAATGCCATTGTACTTTTTGTCACAGTCATACAAGTTTGCATCGATGGAGATGTATATGCACAACTTTCACGCCCCAATTAAGGGTGGGCGATATTAAGAAAAATTAATATCTAGACATTTTGGGGAGCTTTCGAAATAACGATAATCAGGTATTATTTTTGCAAAGGGTCAGAAATATACAAAAATGTGCTGGCAAACATCTTCATTTAGATCGCTGTGTCGTCAAAAAGATAAATGTCTTGAATAAACCACAAAAGTGTAGAGAAAAAAAACAATATTATGCTATGTTTTGAGAGATTACACATAAAGTATATTTACATTTTTGTAGCTTTTTGTTGATTTCTTGTCATTGGACATATCGGTATACCGTCAATTTCTAGTCTCCAGGCCGGTGAGATAGGACCTTAAAAGGGACTCTACGGAAGATAAAATTTAAAAAATAATATATTTTCCACCCCCTACATGCTCCAGCAATGTCCCGCGCTGTACTGTGAGCCCACACCTATCCCACTCAATTGCCGCTATAAGCCTGCACCGTCACTCTAAAGTTGCATGTTCGGGCCGAGGCAGCAGTCATTCACCAGCTTAACATGGAGACTGCAGTTACGCGGACGGCCAGAGGTGGCAGTCACGAGTATAAAAATGGACAACCTCCGTTTAGTCCCTTTAACTAATCAACAAAACCAACAAAGCAGGGGGTACTCGGAGTATAATAATAATAATAATAATACATCAAACTTATATAGCGCTTTTTTGGACACTCAAAGACGCTTTACATAGACAGGACGAACAAGAACATTTAAGGAAAAGCCAGTTTGAACAGATGGGTTTTGATGAGTGATTTGAAGTCCAGTAGTGAGTCTGAGTTTCTGATGGGTTGTGGGAGTGAGTTCCAGAGGGTATAACTGAAAGGCTCAATGGGTACGTGAGACAAAAAAGTTTTGGAACCACTGTTATAGACGATATATTGCCCACCTCTATCTACAATGTGGAGATTTACACTCATGATCAATGTTTTCTTTGTCATAGAGATAGGGTATCTGGGATAAAATACATATGCATTAATGGTAAATGCGGTAATAAGAAAGAAGACAATTATTTGTCAGCATAGTCTTACAAGTTACATAACTGCATTATTTATATTTTCTCCCACTGTAAGTGCACAAATAGATAGTTAGCACTTGCAGACCAAATGTAATCTCCAGTGTTTGGAACTGGTCCAGTTAAAACAATTAAGACAAAGTATTACCACTCATGACACTCACTTTTGGCCCCAACTCAATAATAATCATTTCGACATCACTCACTTCAAGTATTATTCGGAGAGAAATTGCTCGCTACGAACGGCGGCCAGCCCTATCTCCGCTAACAGCACAGAGAAATCAGCCTTTGAACGACCCTGGCAGCGTTGGCCTGCTATCCTTCCTGCCTCCTTCTGTTCCCTTTGAAGAGGCCAACCTTTAACCCAGCAGCCTGAAGAAGATCTATTGTTTTGCTGCCTCTTCCCCCACACCTGTCACTGTAGCCCGCTGCTGTAACAAAACAGGGGGCTTCTCTGTGACGGCGAGATTGCTGCCTTTCATTTGTCTATAGCCCACTGCACTGCTCGCTCTCAAGCTGTAATTAGTGTCAGGAACAAATTTGTTGGTGCTAATAAGGCTGCAAGCTGTGGCGCTAGAAAGTACAACATGGCTATGTGCGGCGCAGAGCAGATGTAGCTACTGCACGGATGACAGACAGCGCCTAGCGGGGAGGCTAGCATTTAAGGAGCGGTCGCAAAACACTTGGTTTCAATGGGAATTCATGCATTTGTAGATCTGATGGGCTAATGGTAAGCTATTAGCACTAGCGGGGTGGGCTAAGCCAGCTCATCGTGGTGTAAAAAACGGATCTCTCAGTGGAGCTCAACAGTCCTGAACACTTTGAAACCTGGTTGATAAAGTACAATTTTCATTCCCTCCTCATTCACACCTTTCCCTCATAACCTCCTTTTTATTTTATTGTATCAGTATTAGCTTTTTAAATGTAGTTTATTATCCTAGTCCAGTATTATTACTACTGTTTGCAAACCTTTTTTCTTCTTGATGGCACATTTCTCGACTTTTTGCACCCCCCCCCCTTGTGTGATCCTGTCCTAACAGCTGTTGTAACAAGTACATTTCTCCATTGTGAGATCAATAAAGAACTATCTTATCTTATCTTATAACACTTTGATTTACAGTGTGTTTTATGGACATGTGCATCTATTGTCATGGAAAAGAAAGAGTGAAGCATTTACTTTCCAGGTAGGTGGGCACAACTGAGCTCCATTTGCTGGTTAGATATTTTGTTTCATTTATTCCAGCCACAAGAAGTCAAAAATGCTGGTTTAATTTCCTGTGCAAATTCCACAACTGCATAAATGGACAAAAAGGGCATCTGAATTTTGAAAGTGAGTTACTAAAAATAATTATATATTTTTTCAAAAGTCCCTCACATTGCTGATGTCAGGATTCGCATGGACCAATGAGACGAGCCCTTGCGGGGGTGGGCAGAGCGACAACAATCCTCCGTAAGTTCTCTAGAGCTTGTCAATAAAGCAAACCACTAGGGACGACTCGCAGTTATATCAGCACCCTGTCATGAGGACCAAAGAGAAGGACAATGCTCGCCCATTGACTGGGACCGAAGAGTGGCTTTCTGGTCCAATCAGGGGCATGGGGGAGCTTACTTTGCAAATGTACAGACTATCACTTCTGGCATACAAAGTCAAGCAACAAAGGACACAAAAAAAAACATTTAACCCTGAACTAGAAGATCTAAATTCAAGTGTGGTCGCTCACAACCTCACACTCCTTTATGTGGCAGCTATAGCTTTGAAGGTTATCGTACGACCTGAAATAAACCTGAATGGTGATACATATCTGAACAGACGACGCTGAGGGTGAAGGTTGATTAATGTAAGATTACACGGTGACGCAGACTATAGGGGAAGCCCCTGATGAAAAGATTTGTGGACACAGATTTGCTTTAATCCATACAATGATCCACTATAGGCTCCTGTGCAGCAGACGAGGTAAACGGAAACCTTATCGGCAACAAACTCTCCAGTCTGGGGCTGAATCACATTATTTTATTTTAGATGTAATGGGTGAATCAATCATTTCCATTTGATGTGAGGCCAATAGCACAATCTATCACCATATAAAGGCTATGACTTTCTACTTAACATTTTTCAGATGCTCTAACTTATTTTTTCACAAAGACAATTATTATGTGCGATGGTTTAATATGTGAAGAAATTGAAAAACTTTTAACAAGGCAGAATCATAATTGCCCTTGTGCATAAAATAGGTGAATTCAGTATAAATTCAGATTTGCTAATATTTAGAGAGGAAAAAAAACATTTCTATTGTGGGATTTACTGACTACTGTATACATGTGAATTAATTATCCATATTCTTAGGCCCCTGCACTATGTCTTACCATTACAATATGCAACTTGCCCTTTTTTATTGGATTTTGAGTATTTTGTTTACTGCCACAGGCTTCTTAAGGTAAAGTCTTAGTGAGAGATCCCAGTGTCACACACTGAGAGCTTTGTTATGAAAAGCAATATTACCTGAGAGTATTCAGCAGCGGATAATCCACAGTGTGAGCTCTGTGCAGACAAACGCCTCTGGAAAAGTCGTTTCAAACACCCATCAAGTTTTATAGCATTAAAAAGAAGAACGGAAATCCTTTAGCGTGGTAGCTGTGTGCTCTAGCTGCCGCTGCTGATGTCCCTCATTAACTATAATTTGTTATTTTAACTAAGGTAACTATTACTTCTGCTTATAACCTAATTCAATATTTCAAATGTATGCTGCATAGGTTTCATTCTATAATTTAAAACTGTGGGCAGCTAAGAAATTTATAGTGGTAACTATGGTAAATGCCATTTGCTTTTCTTTTTTGGCTAATATTGCTCCTGTTATTACTGGAACAATCCACACGAAACTAAAAAGGTCACATGGTTCTATATCTTCTCTGTCACCACATACACCTTTATGATTATTTTCAAGTAAATGTGTCTAAAAGTGGCGACCAATTGCGAACATACAGTATGTCATTTGTAGGTGAGTTGAAAGGATTTTCAGGCATGAGAATAATATGGCAGGGTCTGACTCTGTGGATGTAATCACAACCAAATAATGATAAGGTTCAACATCTGTCCATTTTTTTGGGAAACTTCTTTCAAAACCTTCTCTCTCGTAGAGTTGGCCCCTGCCCCTCACCCTGAGATTATCATCAAGCTCTTAGGGGTGGGCTCAAAATATAGATATACATATCGATATAATTTAAAAAGATATAGTATCAATATCGTGGCTCTTAGTATCGTTCTTCCCCGCAGGTGTTAGGCGGTGCAAGACTGGGGACAAAATCATGCAAAAATGTAAAAGATTTTGTATTGTAAACATTGACATCAATTGCACTGTGTCCGACCAATTATTCTGAACACTTTATGTTGCAAGCATTTAATCAAAATGTGCTTTATGTTCTCCAATAAATTAAAGATAATGCACTGAGCTCAGTTTTTTGAGTAAGTGGATATGTTCATGATTTACAAATGAGCATTAGGTCCATGTGTTGAGAAGGCTCTGTATCGAGGTGTGTATCACCAGGTTCTCAAAGGTAACATAGAGACTGCAGTGATGCGTAAGGCCTGAGGTGGCAGTCACGAGTAGAAAATTGACAACTTCCGTTGAGCTCCTTTAATCATACATCTGAAGTGTGATTAATTGCAATTAATCAAAGTTAAATACGTTGTGATTATTGTATTAATTATCAATAATAAGCATTTGGGTCCAATTTATGAACAAACTTTGACTAAACGATCACGATTTGGCCTATAGCCTAAACAAAAAGCCACTGATTACAATTGAATTCAAGTAAACAACGCTGGAACGAGAGAGAGCAGAAGATGGCAGACGCAATAGCCATTGGAATAGCTCAGGTAAAAAGTACTATCGCAGACCTACAGGATGAAAATTAACATTTGCAAGGGTTTGCCAGCGAGCAGCAGTCCCTCAACCAAAAATATGAACAACAGCAGCAGAACGACGATGCAATCATCCAGTATCGTGACCATCAGCTGAAATCAGCCCACACCACCATCCGAGAGCTGAAAGAGACTTTGAAGCAGAAAAACGATGAATGTGAGATGTTGCGCCAGGAGCTCAGTCAAGCTTCTGATGACAAACATACCATCCAGTGCCTGAAAGAAGAGGTGGAGACACTCAAACCTAAATACCAAAGCTACGAGCAGGCTGTCCACGAACACCAGTCAACACTGGAATCTACCCTCACAGAACAGAGGCAGAGGGCAACAGAGGCCACAGAAAAGGCCGAAGAACTAGAGAAGAGCCTTCAAGCTGAACACAACAATAATCAAGTGCTCAAAGCCAAATACCAAAGCTACGAGCAGGCTGCCCACGAACAGCAGTCCACACTGGAATCTACCCTCAAAGAAAAGAGGCTGAGGACAGCAGAGGCCACAGAAAAGGCAGAAGATCTGTGGAAGAGCCTTCAAGTTGAGCAAACCAACATCCGAGTGCTCAAAAAAGGAATTGTCTCACAGCAAGCTACCTTTAAGGACGTCATAAAAAGATTAGCCTGGTCCTACCATACCCTCGTACTCATTTCGTACAGAGGGTCTGGCCCTACGCAATTAATCTCCGTTTTGAGGTGGGAGGAGTCAACTCCTTTTAAAGTTTGAAACGATTGGATCTGATTTTACCCAATCACTAGCCTGGCCTTTGCCATCCGTATTATCATTTCCTGCATATGCCTGACGTCACCTACAACACCCGCCTCCCCCGCTCGCTGAATGGTCCGACTCAATTCAACCGATGTTAACGCAGCCACTGAGAGCAGACCCAGACGTACATGTAGGGAAATAAAAATTGACCGGAGTTTACGGATGGCTAAGGCCAGGCTATAAAAAGATCCCATGACTCATATAATACCTTGAAGGAGGACATGAAGCACCAGGAGAAGAGACTGGAGGAGCTGAGCACAGCTGAGACCTCTCTCATAAACACATGTCAGGAGCTGGAGAGTAAAAATAAGGAGCTACAAGCCGCTTTGGACCAGAAGAAGCAGAAGAAGAGGTGGTTTAAGGTGTGGCACTAAACTATTTACAAGTAGGGGAAACACTTTTCATTCATTCTACATTAGAGACTTTTACGATCCTTCCTTTGGACCTGCATTTCAACAATCTTCTTTCAAGACCACACGGTGCACAGACTCAAATTGTGTTCAGAGCGAATGTGCGTCATCACTTCATCTTCCTGTAGTTGGACTCTAGAACAGGCTGCAGTCATTCGCTGGAGACGATGATTAACGCAAGTTGCAGCTGTTCGCTTCAGGAGGAGCTACTGCTGCTGCGCGATTCAGAGAAAACCTGCTTTTGTAGTTTCTCCACGTGTTTTACACTCAGCACAACGCTGTGAATGAAAATGCATTTCCTGATTCTTTGATTTTTCTTTGGCGACAGTAGAATAGTTTTACTACCTGCCACCAACACTTTACACCAGCCTCACTCAGCTTTCTAACCTCCTGCAGGCCGGAGAGGTGAACAGCGCATCAGCGATTGTTCAGAGCCTCTTGCAGGTCGGGGAGTAGAGCAGCGCATCAGCGAATGTTCTGAAAGCTGAGCGAGGATGTTGTAAATAATGTCCATTTCCATCGAACGAACAATAAAATAGTTTGACTTTATCTGCTGCAGTATCAAGTGGTTATTCAATATCAATATAGACACAAAGTTGTTTTCTTAGGTTGACAAACAAGTAGCATTGCAAACATTTTGATTTTATCTGGCATCAACAAAGACTTTAAAAAAAAATCTTCTTGTCTTCTTCTTGTCTCTCTGCTCTGTATGTTCATGTCATATGCAGGTTCAGTACATTTACTTAACAGTACAAATAGCTTGTTTTAAGAGTAAAATAGATCACAGAATATCAGAAAGCACATATGTCCATTGCAACTCTGGCCTTGTTCTGTTCAAGTGTCCTGTACTTTTCTCTGAACTGAACTAATTCAGTTCAGAAAAAAGTACAGGACACTTTGAATGGCTATAACAAACAAAACAGAACAAGGAAATAAATAATTAAAATGAATAATAAATATATAAAAATAATATATATAAACATACTGTATTATGCCGGTACATACACACATACTGTATTTAAAGCTGCCCTCACACAAGGATTTTTAGCCAGATATTTAGTATTTCTGAGTCTGACGAGGCATGGCTCAATAAAAACTTTCTCTCATGGTTTTTAGTTTTGTTTTTCTGTAGCTCAATATCGTTATAGAGACAACGCACTAAAGCATTACTGAATGTTAACTTTTAAAATCTCTATTGACTGACTATTGTGCAAACAGGAATTAATTTATTGGTCAGAATTCCCATCTCTGCATAGAATAGCTATGTACTAACAGTGGGCCTCATTCATGAACATCTTCGTAAAAATCTTCGTAAAATCCGTACGTACGAAGGCGCTGGGAAGACTCTGCGCGAGATTCACGACACACTCTTAATGGGGGTAAACCGTTCGCACCTGTGTCTTGAGGTTGGTGAATGCCAAATAGGAAGCGCATGCGTGTTAGGACCAATTAGCATATGTCACCGCCTATCATTCACCATAAAAGGATTAGAAGTGCCGTGTGCATCAGCCTGAGGAGGAAAAATGGCCAAACGCAAGTCCAAACTGACAAACTTGGAGAATCCAAAAAGAAAAAAAAAACTTAAATTCAACAGAAATCGACGTCCTTCTTCAAGGAGTAACGGAAAATAAAAATA